>CAKNWW010043182.1:0-10308 GCA_932074435.1 Andricus kollari
TAAATCTGAGTGAATGTCATTAAATTATTTATTTGTTCTCAATATCCGCAGAAAGAAATTTTTTTACATAGAATGTAATGAAAGTTTGAAAGCAAGTTTTGTAGTGGCTGAATAAAAAACTTAATCTTCAAGTTTTGTCAAGTACATGTAGAATCCATGGAAACAATTTATTTGAAAGTATAGTACTGCAATTCGCATAGTAAACTCTGAAGATTAAATATAATTAGCAAACTGGAAGATATATAAAGGTTTTTGTATGTGCGTATTGCGTAAATATCACGAGACTATGTTACATATATATAAGTATAAAATTATAGAAACTTAATAGAACACATGACTTACTTCATGGTCAATAAGAAGACTGGATTTATTGTCCTATATTATATTTTAGCCATAGTTTAAATAAAAGTTACTGGTCGAAAGGACTAGTGAACTTATATATATATCAATAGTAAATCATTCAACTGTTGAAACTTTATCCACTGATCTTATTCGACGTTTGTTTTATATTGATAGCAATTTTTTATTCTATTCATTCAAACAAACCCATTATCATAACTAGACTCTCCTCTTAAATTAAAAAGGAGCGTTCGGGAGGATTTTATTTTTTTCAAAGAGTGTCTACTTATAGCAAACAAAATCCTTTCAACAAACATGGTATTCTTTTAGCAAACTTAATTCAGTTTATGTAAAAAGTATTTCCACTCGATTCAAACAATTTCCCTAAAAGTGAACGATACTTTTGTGCCAAGACCATTTTTCTCTAAGTGGTTCAATTTCAAGTTGAGTCCAATTATGTACCATCTTTGAAACATGTGACGAAATTGCAAGAAATTCCGATAAAATGATTTTTATTATTCAATTGTCAACAGCGACAACAATATGCCTTTTAGTATCTATATAGTATATATAATTATATGTTTACTACCTTACAATTACAATTTGAAAATAATATTAAATATTATTGTAAACAATACGCGAACCTAAAACCATAGGGTTCTATATTGAATTTTATAACTCACTTAATTTTCATTTGGTTCCTATTACTTCAAATGCAGCACAATTAAAAATCAAGTGACATTAAAAATTCATGATAAAAGACCGCGTGGTTGTAGGATCACGTATATATTTATCGTGGAAAGTATTATTATTAATACTTAATGTATGAATGAATAGAAATTTCTATGTATATCGTGCGAATTATAAAATTAGGGACGGCAAATATTATAATATTATATTTGGTCAGTGTGAAGAGCTCTACATCTCTGAAGTGTGCCTGCGAAAGTCGAATTCCTCTTTAAGAATTTCAGGGAAATATGTTTTTACATACACTGTCTGTACTTTTGTTACGTCAACCAGTCCTTAAATTCACGAAAGGAATTACGAATTATACTGGATAAATTAAAAATGACACAGCATTTATCAATATTTTTTGTGCTTCTGCAATATTATTCTTTATTTTCTCTTATACCTGTCGTCGAAACAACTCCTCTGCATCATAAAATTACAAAAATTGCCGAGGCTGCAAACAAATGTTTTATTTCTTCGAGTTGATTGAACTAATTGTTTATCTACGACTGTGATATATTTGTAAAGCATTATGTTGTGCAACTTGTACCCACAGTAAATTTAATTGATTTTTCATACATAAGGCTACATAAGCATATATTATTATCTATGTAATGATTTGTGCTAATAAACCCGTGAAACTATTATCTCTTGAATTAGACTTAATTGTAAATCATATTATGTTTTTACTCTAAATCTTGAACAATTATTATTCATTGCAGGTATTCAAACTAAATAAATGTTTGCATCAAATTAAAAAAGAAAAGTTATTGCGTGATTTGTCATTTGTGTGACACTGTCGTGTGTCGTTAGACTAACTCGAATTATTTAACCCAAATCCAAAAAGCTAATGTGATGTTAGGTTTAAACTCATTTTTATTTAAACAATTTTTTTTTCTTTCCTAAAGATAAAATAAAATTTTAAATATTACCGACTAAACACTACTTTTCAGCACACCTGTGTAGTTCTTGCCTAGCTCAATATGGCGCCACCCAACATTTCTCACCTTTTCACCGACATTGACCGACACGTGATAATGGTTCACAGTATACTAATTATTTAAAGTTAAATTAAATATTATTATGTCTGATTTGAGTAATAAATTATAAATTTATTTAGGAATATGTTTAATATTCTATTACTAATTATAAATTTACGAGTGGCTCAAAACTTTTTTTTGCATGAGCAATTAGAATTGCTGCACTATTAAGATAGCTTTGAAAATTAATTTATTACGATTGTGTGAAATTTGACACGAATGGTTTCAGAATTTATAGAAATCAAATTTTCATAAATTTGAGAAACCGGAGTATCCATGTCATAAGGTGCGAAGCTGTCTCAAATAAAAATACAATTCTTTATTTAATTTATGTTTTGTCAATGAGTGAAGTACAACATATATTTTTTTCTCGCAATCTAAGCACGAATGATGTTGAGTTTTGAGGAAACAGTTATTTGTATTTTGTATATTTATAATGTTTGTAACAAACAGATACATCAGCATAATTGCCCAAGATACTCAAAACAGACTTCAATTTAATATATTTTAATGTTTTTCCTAAATGAACCACGTATTGACAGTGTGTAACATTTTGTTATTGATATATAATTTGTATTATATAAATTAGTTTCGACATGCTCGGAAAAGGAGTCGAGTAACTCCCGAAAGTCGTTTTAAACTCTTGCATAACTTCCTTATTTTAACTCGAAAGCAACTTTATACTTTGAGAATTCAGCTTGTTTCATTTTTGATAAGCCTAATCGTTATGTATTCAATTTTTAATAATTTTAATTGACTTTTTTTAGGCGTTTCAATTTGGCAGTTCGAATCAGTAAACGAAACACGTACTAACTATACAATATTCTATCCGCCATATATTATACAGCGCATGGTATATACATACTATACAAATTCCAATAATGTATTCCCGATATTGCAATCTTTTTGTTGTTAAATCTAAATTTAATAGATTTACATCATTTGTATATAAAATAATTGTTCTGGCGCTTTTTAAAAGCTTCAATTTTCGTGCTTAATTAATGTGAAATGGAACAATCAGTTCGTGCAAAGGGAAACAGGCGCCGATAAAGAATAGTTGTATAGACGAGGGTACTCATACATTTCTGAAATTTTTTATTTATATATGAGATGGAAAAAACGAGACCAAAAGTTCCGGTTCGCCGTCATAGTTTCTTTTTTCTTCTTTGTCTTCGTCGCCATCATAAACATCCGATTGCAACTTCTTGATCGGTTTGCTCTTCTCATGACTGATTCTTCTTCTTTTCCTTCTTCCTCGTCCTTCCTTTCTTTTGGTCGTTTACTCTCTCTCTCTGTCCTCCATCATTTTATCGATTCTCGCTTTCTTCTTCTCCATCATTTTATTGATTCTTTCTTTCTTCTCCTCACGGTTTGTCATATCTCGCACGGTTGCTTTTCTCATCTTCTCTGCTCTTTTCCTCTTCCTGTTCTCTTTCAGTTTATCTCTCTTCCTGAATTGGCCATCATATCGTTAACGGTCATTGCCCGTTAACTGATCGAATTCATTAAACAACTCATTCAACTCCGGATATACTTCTCTTCAAAATTTAGTTTTGTGTTTGCCTTATACAAAAATTAGCAAAAAGTTGGACCTTCACATCCAGATTTATTCTGTCGAAGAATTGTTTTTTCGACAAACTCCGAGTCCTGTGCATCTTCAAGATTTACATTAGATGTTTGCACTCCGGAGGTTGAAGCTTGTGGAGATGACTTTTCTCTGATGTATATGATCAGAGAACCATTATAACAATAAATTATACGCTTCGGAGTAGAAAGCCGGCGTAGTGATCTTTTTTTGGATGAGAGTATCGGAGAAGCTGGTGCTTCGGTGTCATCTGCTTTCTTCCTCGGAGTAGCAGCAGTTGACCTTTCTGAATATGGATATGATCGTTTTTTCTCGGTGCAACGTTGAGGTACATCCTGTGCATCCTCAAGATCCAAAGTAAGTTTCTGCGCTCTGGATGTCGAAGGTTGCAGATATTATGGTTATGTGATGTGTTCTTATTTTCTCATCATTTATTATTTAACATTTAACCCAAATCCAAAAAGCCAACATGATTTTAGGTTTAAACTCGTTTTTATCTTAACAATGTTATGTTTTTTCTTTCCTGAAGATAAAATAAAGTTTTAAATATTACCGACCAAACGCTTTCACTTTTCAGGGGACCTTTGTAGTACCTACGCTATCTAAATTGTCGCCACACGAGATTTCTCACCTTTTCACCGACATTGACCGACACGTGATAATGAATCACAATATCCTTAGGATCGTTTACGGTTATTTCTCACTTTGCAAAAAATGCAAAAGCAGCCTAAATAATTAATTTCTTCCTTTTTTTATTAGTAATGTCAATGATTTCAATTATTAAGAGAGATTTAAAAATATATCAAAAGTTATTTTAGATATGTGTATAGAATATAGATACATTTATTTTGTACATGTATGTTGTATTATACACTTGTACAGCGTGGTGTAGGTCATGGAAAGTATATGCTCAATTGCGAATTCATATAGCGTATTACGAGTAGCTTAACCGCAAGAAAAAATCACGTCCTTTCTCGCAATATTCTCAATAGAATCACGAATAATGTTAAGTTTTGAGGAAACAGTTATTTGTATTTTATATATTTATGATGTTATTATCAAAGAGACATGCTAGAATTACATAATTCTACCAGCTTACATGTCTGCGATACTCTAGGGAGACTTCAATTTAATATTTATTAATGTATTTCCAAAATAAACCACGTAATAAAAGTACCGTAAAACGGGGCAAAGTCGCTCATGTAGGGTAATGTTGCTCACCAATAAATTCGCACCAAATAAATTTTAAAATAAAGTTTACTAATTAAAACAATCAATAAACTTTTATTTTTTGCCCTATGAAACTTGATATTGAATTTATAAATATAAATTAGGTGGCGAGTAACTTTACCCTACATGAGCGACTTTACCCCGTTTTACGGTATGAAACATTATGTTATTTATATATGATTTGTATTATATAAATTAATTTCGAAACGCTCGGAAAAGGAGTCGAGTAACTCCCGAAAGTTGTTCTAAACTCTTACATAACTTCCTTATTTTAATTCGAGAGCAACTTTATACTTTGAAAATAATTCATCTTTTTGTATTTGCTTATTAGTATTAATGGTATCTTTCATTTTTGATAAGCCTAATCGATATATATATTCAACTTTGAATAATTTTCAATGACGTTTGTTATGCATTTAAATTTGACAGTTCGAAGCAGTAAAAGAAACGCGTACCCTGTAAAGGGGGTCAAAAGTCGGAACATGTATGTTAATTTTGAAATGATTTATTGGAAAAACTTCGTTAATCCTAATATCAATACTTGAATTTTATTGCTAGAGTGATGTAACTTCGAGCCAACTATCTCATGTCTCTATTAAGCAGCTATTTCAGCTTTCACCTCTATTTTAAAATCACTTATTTCCACTGCAGTTATATCAGGTACCGTTGCCGTTACCACTGTGGAAAATGTATCAATTTGAATCTTCAGTGCTAATAAGATGAATAGTAATGGGAATATAATGAATAGGCATGGCTTTATTTGTGAGTCATAAATATTTTATAACATTTCTAATGATCAATTATTATCAAAATGACAATTTATTTCACAACAAAATTACACTCTTTTAAACATAACCATATATTTTTAGAGCAAAATTCTTTATACAATCATGGAGAATATTTAAAATATTCTTCAATTTTCAAATTCATTTTCCAATCAGAAAATTTTAAAAGTCGTGCTGAAATTGTTTACTAGCTATAAAAAGAAATAATACCTATTACAAATAAAGAAGAACAATAATTACTATATAGTATAAAGACTTTAATATCGACATAACTACTAAGAATAAGTGATTTATGTGGAGATACTATTACATATGGTGCGTGTATTTGACTTTTAGCACATACATACTTACAAAGTATTACCTTTCAAAAACTTGTTCCTTACCCTGTTTCAACGAGAAACCAAAATCAGTTTCTGGCCTTACGCTTATATGCATATGTGTTGTTCTCATATGCGTAGATGCCTAATGCTTGTGTTCAAAGTGAAAGTGCAAGTTAATCGAGCATTGATATATACGTATATCTACACACGATATATGTAATTGGTGATCACACAACATAGAGAAGAAAAAGAATTTGGAAGGGTACAAAATACAAAAGACACCTGAAATGAATGGCAGACGCTTAATGATGAGATACATATTATGAAATAATTTAAATTTTATGAAAAAAACAATACATTAATATCCAACTTTGTACTTTGTACGGTACAACTTTCATGAGAATTAAAGAGATAAAAAATTAACAGTGGAAAAATAAACCTTACTCAATTACAAGGTGGGATTGACTTTGCGAAATCCTCAAGTCTTGAAGAAAGTTATCCAATTGCTAATATCAATATTCTTTGTTTCTGACAGTAAAAACAAAAGGCAAGAATTTCGCAAAGCAAAGTAACATAGGGTGTATCGAAGCTCGATAACGATGATTAATCGCTGTGTTGTTGATAATTAGGTACTCTTAGACTTAGTAGTAGCCGAAACTAATGTCGTGTAAGGGTGGTGCAGAATTTTGAGGTAGGGCGTAGTCTCGAGCAAGCTGATCAAGGAGTCCGCTACTTCCGGGATTGCTTTGAGCCTGAGGTTGAGCGCGAGGTTCCTGACCGGATGATGGTCCAAACTGGACTGGTCCTTGGTTATAAGCCTGAGAAGCTGGTGCTGGTTCATCATAGAACTGTCTCTGGCTTGCCTGGAGGATCTGTGACTGTCTCGGGGGTGCAGCTGCAGCTGGTGTGAAGATGGGCTGCTGTGGAGCATTGGACAAGGTCGGAGTGCGTTGAGCTGGTGTATAAATTGCCTGCGTGTGTGATTGAGGCTGCTGAGGCTGCTGAGGTTGCTCATACTGTGGTCGATACTGTTCACGAGGTTGGGCTGGTGCTTGCTGTCGTGGTGCCTGTCTTGCAGGTGAATCGTAGTCCTGATTATTTAGCTCCAGGCCATCTTTACCTGTAGTTTCATCAAAGAGAGTTGGTGGAGCTACCGTGATCCCTTCACCAGCTGGCTGGAATCCATACTGATTTGCTCCATACTCAACTACTCGAACTTTTCCGGAATCATCGACGAAACCATATTTGCCCTTGACATCTCCGCTTGGTAATTTTGTTTCAATCTTGAAAGAACCGTCGGCTCCTTCAAAACCATAGGTGTAACTTCCATCTTCGTTGTGCCTGTTGATCTGCTTCAAAATGGCAATAGGAGCAGCTTTTGGCTTTTCGGCTTCTTTCGGTGTTGAAGCGTAGCTTCTTGGACTTGGTTGAGCATGAGCCTGATCGTTTGCATACTCGTTCACATAGTTCTGCTGATCCCTCTGCTGATCGTATTGACTAGATACTAGGGTAGTTGTTGTGGCAAGAATGACTAATGCCAACGCCGTCTGAAAATGAAAAAATTCAATAATTAGATCCTATAAAAGTTGTTTCAAGATTAGCAAACGTTTCCATTTGTTTAAAAATGATTAAGACACGTTAGGTATGTGACTTTTCAAAATCGTATATCACTCTTGAAAGGAATTGGGTTCCTTTGAATCATCAGACATGCTACCTTAAATATTATTATAATAATAATTGATTTCCGAAAAAATGAACGAAAATCTCAATAAAAAGTAATACTAGTTATATAACCAACAAAAAGTCGGAAAATTTTTTAAGACCTACATTCGAGGTTATTATTTCTCCAATTCGTCTACCTGTCTAAATAACACCCAACCAACCTTGGATCCTGGTTGAGTTTTGTACTTGACGTCTTTTTTCCAAATCTTGGAACCAGAAATCACGTATACCTTGGAGAACGACGTAAAAGAAAAGTAACTTGATCACGTTCAAGGATAGTGCAGTCGGCGAGAGAAAGGTTTGCAAGGACGTATAAAACGGGACTTTTTGAGAGCAACAAAAGTAAGATGTTATTTTTTCTATGAAACACGTATCAATTTTCAAAACCATATTTACAAGTTTAAACTGTATATTCTTCAAATAATACTAGATGAATTTGGATGAGTTTTACAATCAATTTTCTTGATATTAGAAATGCGCACACGTAGTCATTTGTTTCCAATTTATCGTCAAATTAAAAACTCAGAAACAATTCTATTTGCGGCAATTTTGAAATTCAATGAAAATAGAATAAATTCATGAAATTAAGTTCGTGTAAAAAAAATCAGAACATTGCATACATGTATAAACTTTCACATGCCTTGAATAAATTACATCAATTTCTTTGTCAGATTCAGTTTTGTAATACTTGAGGATTAAAATGATCGAATGCTCGTTATTTTCAAAATAATGCACGTTTTAGTAGTACCATTACGTTTTATTACTGACAGTGAGTATGCTTGTAATATCGGCAGTATATAATATTATATTATAGAACAGCTGCATGTTACAACATGCCATTTATAAAATTTTTTAAGTTATAATTTTTCTTGGATTTTAGAGATTATTAAAAATATTTAATACAACTGAAAATAAATAAAAAATTTTAAATGTTTAATCCTAAGTTGAAATTTTGGGAATTTAAATATGCAGAGCATAAAAATATAATGATTACCACATGCCCAACATTTCCTGTTCTAATGACCTGATACATTCTAGGAAATTACCTACGCGTGACAAAATATACACGCATGAATATTTAACAGGATCTGACGCCTTCCGCAAATGCATTAACCTGTTCTCATTTATTTCTGCAACTAAAGCAATTAAACCAATAGATCAAAGTCTTGTAAGTTATATTATTCAATGTATTTATGTCCTACTAATTATAAATAGCTTTATGTTCAGTTTCTTCCTGCGAAAGAAAGAGAAATTTCTTTTTACTTTCAATGATCAGATCTAGTTATACATAATGGATACTGCCACGTAATGAAATATATATTATTTAATTTCCTGATTATTCCAAAAATTTGAATATTGTTCATGCATAACAATTTTTTTTGCTTGAGAAAATTTATTTTTTTAATTTTCTTTATATGTTTCCCAGATTTTTGGGTGAATTGATGTTTAAACAAAATTTCTTATCCTCATAAAAATTCACAACAAATACATATCAAGCTTGGAACCCGTTAAAAACATTTTCGTATAATCTGATTAAACATTAATCAATTATGATTGTCAAAAGTGCACATCTGTTATACGACAATTATATTTCCAGATACATATTGAATGTTTGGTTCAAGTATAAGGAAATGACACACTATCGAAAAACTCTTCGGCCACTTTCAAAACTTAAAATGATCAACTATTTTTTTCGCTTACACTTGCAGGCATAAAAAATTACACAAACACAAATATCAAGTAAAAAAGTAAAATATCCTCAATCTCCAAACATGCATATATTTTATGCCAATCGTGTAATTTTTTATTTACACGACGTTTAATATCCCTTCTCGAGAATTCCAAGATGAAGCATATAGTCATTATCCAAGACTGATCAGCAGCGTTTTCAAATAGCAATATTAATTAAACTTGAAAATCATGCATATCGCGAAACACACTGAAATTACACTTGTCACCCTTATCACAGTAATCACACTTTCCCTGCTAATCAAGTCACCACAAATTTAATAATCCTTTGCCGAGTAATAGATTTTATGCCACATCCCTTTCGCAGAAAAAGTGAAACTCATTGAAAAACGCGGTACGTACCGTGATAGAGTTGTGCATTGTGAATTGATGATTGCTTTTCTTTTTTGGCGATGCGTCCGTATTTTCGCAGATTCGTACGCGCGAGCGCACGTGATATTATACGTGTGTGCGTAAGTGCACGCGCTCGCGTGTGTAAAAAATTAAGTACGTTTATTATTTTTTCGGTATGTGTGTAGACAGCGAGGCCAGAGTACCAACAGATTCTGGAATCGAGGGCCTGATATACCTTATTATAGTCCCCTCCTTTACTTGCCCCCTTACTTACTTCGTAAGACTTTCACTATCCAGTATCCACCTCGACTTCTACAATCAACCCGTTAGCTGCATACGCTATCATGGCTCGTTATAAATGCAGTGAACTTCCAAAATGCCGCCCACAGCACTAGTTGATCAATTTCTCTCACTTAAGAAATTTAATTTATGTAAGTTAATTAAATTAGTCAATTAGAGAAACATGCTATCTTTCG
>CAKNWW010043197.1:0-11829 GCA_932074435.1 Andricus kollari
ACCCCCCCCCCCCCCCCCGCCCTTTATAATGCCTTATACATTTCCCTTTCTCACTTTTCTCATATTAACTCCCTGATCCCCGGCTAGAACCGAGTGAGTCACGCTTACCCTAAAAGGGATTTGGATTAATGGTACAATAATAATATAATAGGCAAAAAATAATAGGAAATATGTAATAGAGGCGGCCACCTTCTACACTTGCGGCCGCTGTGTAAGGATGACAGTGGTAAAAAATGAACTCTAAAGTATACCATGCTCCTAATTTTGTACCTACTATAACATCGTCGAAAAAGATTTCAAACTCATCAGGCATTTGACTTAGTCGGTGGCTGATTAAGAAAAACCGGGTTCACTCGACAACAATTAAAAAGAAAACAATAAATAAGAGGTTGTCACTTGGTGTTCGCACCTTTTTATGTTGTCTCCACGAGTGAGCACCTTTTTATTTGGTTTCTCCGAAATGGAGCCCTTTGATTTGGACATGCTCATGTATGTAAGTCCTATAGGACGTATCAATTTTCTGAAAGAGTTCTATCCGGCTCGAAGGACTACTTGCACTTATGAAGCGTAAAATTCTAATCGGTTTCCTCGAAGATCTTTTTTCGGATTATTGAGACAAAAATAACTATATCAAGTTGCATCTGATTCCTAAAATATATATGGTAGTGAATCAAATAACTAATCAAGCCAAAGAAATAGCAAGTCTAATTTCCATGAGTGTAGCTATTAGAAGGCGACATGGAAAATGATATATGTATCCGTTGAGCGTCTGGAGTTAAAAATTGCGATTTAATTGACGACGAAATTGCCACTGTTTGTTTTAATTACGACATAAAGTCAGTCAGAGCAGGAGTTTTTTTATTGCGGTTCCAGGGAAGGGGACTGAAGTTCGCCGGACTGAAACCCAAAGACAGTCATAAATATAATACGAGCGTTGCACGTGGGCGCACGGAATAAAATAAAATAAAGTAGGCAAGTCGAATCCTCATCGGACCCACAACGTAGCCTGTCAAAACACGAGAGATTCGCACCACGTCGTCACGTTAATACGATAGCAGGGAGTGAGCTTCAGCGTGTAACGATGGCGTACCCCACGTGACCAATCAACGTGTTTCTTTGGCGAGGCCACCGCGTCCGGCCATGAAGTTGGAAGCTCGAAGCAGTCCAAGCTCGATCTCACAGAGGAAGGAGGAAATAAGAAATATCCTAATCAGCATGCGTCCCGTCCAGCCAATTAGAAATACTCTGTTTTACCGACTGTCACGAAGAATCGCGTATTGAGTTGTATCGGCCGAGTTATGTTCGCTTCGTTAGTCGGATCCCTGGAGCTGGAACGTCCCTTCTCTTCTATACGGCATTGCTGTATGGGCCGGTGCTTGATTTACGGCCAACCGAGTCAACGGACTCCTTGGTAGTAAGAGAGACTGCTAATAGTCTCTCCATGGCCTGGCTGCCCCGCAAATATTCCGCTCTCTAATTGGAATTGATTAGGAAGGCCCCGGCTTGCTGCGGAATAAAGACGGAATTGCTGACCGACCGAACAACCAACCAGATAGTGAACCAACCACCGGCCGCGTTAGTCCTGGTGGCTTCACCAAGAATCGAAGCGGACGTCCCCAAGCTTGTTGCTCAGCTTCCCCCCTAATGACATGCGAGAGAAGAGCATCTCGCCTCGGACGTCGCATGGACTTTTCCTCTGACAGACTCTTCCCTTCCTTTCCCGCCGGGGATGATTTGACCGTAAATCCCAGTAGTTGTCGTCTGCTTTTTCTCTTTCAGAGAGGAGTACTGAATCTTTAATGCTAGAAACAGACACGTGGCTTCAGACTTCCAGACTCAACCCATAAAATCCACACCCTCTCATCTAAAGAATCGCTTCCGAAGAGATTGTTCAATTGCCATTCTAATGACAGTGATATATGTCTTCTTTTTTTGCCCCCACAAGAATACAACAAGATTCTTAACACTAGGTACAGACGAGTTGATGATGAACTTTTACTTCTATCCTATTTTAAATCTAATTTGTTTTTATGCTGTCTCCTATGCCTTACGTGTTTTTCGCAAAGCATTCAAAACCCCTTTAAATGTCTTTCTTTTGTCTATACAGGGTGTCCACGCTGGGGCTTACCAAAAATTATGCAACCTGTCTCACACGACAATGCTAACCTTATGGCCATGAATGGCGGGTTGCATACTTTTTGGTAAGCCCCTGCGTGGACACCCTGTATAATCCATAATCCATAGAAAGCAATCATTTCTAATTATTACTTTCAACGGTACTGTGGGCCGGATAGAAACTGTTGAGATAGAATTTAGTAAAATTCTACAGAACTATTTTGATGCCAGGTGACTAACTCCCTTAATTTCTCCTTTCCAGTTGTGTCAGCTGTTTCTTTTAAAACACGAATAAAATCTTGACTAAACACAGCGATACTTTATGGCGAATGAATTCGGCGAATCCAATTCTGATATCCTGCAAAAATATTAATATCGCCGCGTGCATACGTATTCACTTATCGTGGGGTACAATAGTCGTTATTCAAATTTCGCGGCCGCTGCATTTTATGCCGGACCGAGGTGGCCCGAAAGGGCGGCGTGCGTATACGAGGCCGAAGATCGTGAATCGAGATTTCGAGGGAATTCGACGTTGAATCCCAATACGTGTCGAGGGTCTTTCGAATTTAAAATTCTAATCTTATGATTTGTGGCGGTTGCCTGATACTTCTGACGGCGACTGTACCAGGAATGACTCCATTAGCTGGACTTTGCCTAAAGCCGCTCCAGCCGATTGCACTCCTAGTTTTAAAAGAGACCTTCCTTTGTTTGCTTTTCACACTAGTAAGCTCTCAAACGCGAGGCTCCTACATTACATGAATTGTGGATCGATTACTATTTGCAAATCGATTAAAAGAGAAGGTACCACGAAGAAGGAATAATTTGATCGCATGCCATTTCCATTAGGCGTCAGATCAATTCATGATTTTTTGCCCATTTCATCCGAAACGCCCCTCGTTAAAGCAATCCTCGAATATTCGAAACGATTTCGAATCCCTTATTTATTTTAATTGGATTGTTATTTCTGACTTTTGTGTGGCAAAGTATTTTGATTTGGGCATTGAAGAGTTAGAGCAGTTTTCGGCACATCCGTTTAGGGGCGGATCGAGCCTTCTTTCTCATTAAGTAGAAATGATTTAAGGGAGGCGCACTGGAGCAGTAATTCCTATCGTCTACTTTTCATGTTTTGGATACGTCACTGTACAAATTTTAAATGAGATACAAAAGGATAAAAATGTTTTGTGAAATAGAAGTTAAACTCTCTTTGATGTCGATCCCACTTTACGGTTTACTTTGACGCTTAATTTTCTGTGTCGTTTGTAAACTAAATTGTCGGTATAGAGGGAATTAAAGACACTGAAAATTGAATCCTTAAGGTCTACTAAAAGACGAATATATATCTGCGTATTGTTAGTGCTGCCTTAATTAAACCTACTTAATTTTCTTTGAGGTCCGCGCCAATGCTCCTCGTAATTAGTACGGGCGCGCATGCCGCTCCTCCTTAGGCTCGCCGGTAACTCCTTTTGTTTGTCTCTCTTCTCTCTTCTCTTTCCATCCCATTATACTCTACTTTACCTCCGTTTCCTCCCCTTCCCGCAAACGGAAATCGTATTTGCGAGACACTCTGCTTGGCATTCTTCATCGTGATACGGAACGTAACGTGATAAAACATCAATCGTCGGTGTTGCAATGTGCCATTAACATTTTTAGAATTGACGTCGTTCCTCGGAATAAAACCACTGTTTTATCACGGGAGCCGTAATTTATTCTAAATTAAAGTGGGTAATATTTGACATTAGTTTATTCAGGTTTCAGTCTTCAATATACAGTGAAAATAATTGGAGATCACACCATATTTTACGTTTTGATACAATATTTTTCCTTATGTGCTAAGGTCCAGATTATTAAAATAATTTTAAATTCATAATTATCCAATTTTTGAAGTCTAAAAATTTTACATTTCAAGTGTTGAGACATTAATACGAAGAGACATAAGAAGCCATAGCAACACGAGAGCTTGCATAAAAAATGCATGGACGTGAATAAAGCTAGAATAGTATGCCAGGACAGAAAAATGTGGCGACCAATAGTTTATAAAAATAATGTAAGTAGAGTGAATGACGCCTGAAACAAAGACCTTGGATACTAATGGGCCCAAGTGGGGAACCACGCATAGGAATTTTGTGAGGCTCTTCACGTGAGGTGATCGCTAGAGAGATTGATCAGCAACCTGGGTCGGAGCAGTGTCGCGGAACGAACGTGTCATTTAAATAAATAACACGAAAATTCTAGATCAATCTAAAATATCTATACCTTACACCTATATACCTATCTACCTTTTACCTATATACCCATCCACACACTACTACTTTCCAACCGAGCAATTCACACCTACCCCGAAAGGGAAATGGCTTAATGGTGTAATAAAAAATAATAACTGTTCACATTTTTTGAATTGAAAAGGTTCAATATGGAAAGTTGTGTACGCGCTCTACTTAACAATTTTGAACTGTCTACATATCACATTTAAAGTCTACAGCACTTCAACATTTTAGATTTATATAGCAGAATTTTGAATAATTCAAGTTTGAGGAATAAAAATGTCGAATTTTTCGATTTCTACAATTTTAAACTTGAAATTTAATCAATTTTAACAAATAAGATTTTAGGTTGAATTTTCTAAAGTTTCTTCTAAAAGTGATTAGTTTCTAATTTGAACGCATCGAACGCAGATGAAGCCTAGAGTTTAAACGTGTTAAATTTAGAACATTTGAATTTCAGATTGGTCAATATTTTCACAATTTCATTTAAAAAACCAGCATATTTATTACGATTTATAAAACTAATGTTCAACATTGAAATTGATCCAACTCATAATGGCTAAAAATAATTGAATTTTGAAAGCTAAAATTTGAATGTGGCGACTTAAGGCTTTAAATCTGAAGTTACTCAATTGAAATGTTTAAATTTGAAAAAGTGCAGAAACTGCTAGGTGCGAAAAAAACAATTTGATGAAAAATATTAATATTTTTTAATTTTTTAGTATGGGAAATGTTTAATCAGAAATCTTTTCATACTTTCAGCTTGTGCTTCTCAATGATTTTAAAAGTGTTAATTTTCAAAACCTTACGCTTTAAGATTGATTAACTTCGAAACCTTTCAAAATTAAATGTTCAATTTTAAGATTAAATTTAAAGTTCTTACATTCATATTGACATTTTTGTTTATTTAAAACTTTTCCGAATTGAAATTGATTGATTTTTAACAATTGTTTTGATGCAGTTTGTATTCGATCGTTTTCAATAATAATTTGTTTATGTTTGAAAGTTTTAAGTTTCAAATTGATCAATATAGAAAATTTCAATGTGTAGGTTCCCTTGGAAAACCTAAAAAACTGCACAATGCAAAGTTTTTGATTTTGGAACTCTACAATTTGAAATTGGACCATTGATTAAAAATGTTCTAGAAAAGCAAAGGAAATTATTTATCTACTCCTAGGATCAATATTGAAAAAATTATTCATAAAGTTAACACAAAACCCACATACAGGATTGAAAATTTTCAAACGAAAATAAAAATCTTAAGAAACCCTTAAGTGAGGGCGCTTGCCGTCGGCTTCACGAATTGATTTTAAATAGTTAGAGGGCAAAACATCCCAAAAAACAGGGTTTTTCGACCTCTTTCTTCCAGTGCCGAATTTCACCTGATCCCACAAAATCTGAAAATATTCACAGATATTCAGTGGGATAAGTGGTAGAAAAAAGTACTTTTTTCTACCACTTGTCCCACTGTTCCGCCCACATGCTAAGACTGATTAAAGTCAGAAATATTCAAAATTATATTTTTTGCGTAGCAATGATTTTATCATAAATTTAATTATTCCATTGCACTCGCATAACAACACTGCACATTTGGAGCCATTAAACGGCTTCCTATCTTCATTCGCTCTCAAGATAAAGTATTTGTAAATAAATCTCCGTAAAAAGTAAATTATTGAATATTTCAGAATTTTCGAAAATGTATTGCGTTAAAGAATGTTGAAAAAATATCTGTGAATTTTTTCAGATTTTTCCTAACGTCGACCGTTTTCTGAGTACAGATGAAAGTCGACGAAAGGAGGCCGAAAACCCCTGATTTTTTTATGTTTTTACCATTAATGACAAACATTTTTTAGGATAAAAGTGATCATATCGTTTAATTTGAAAAACTTTAAGCTTTCAGATGCTTTTTATTAAACAATTCAAACATTTTTTTCAAGAAGTTGCAATCGAAAGAAGTGAGGGGCCTCGACTTTTGGCCCCAACTTTAGTTTAATTGTAAACGCGTTTAAATTGAAACTTTTGAATTTTAAACTATTTCGAATATTAAACTCCTCAATATCTAAGAATTTTCAATTCAAATTTTTTCAACTGATACAGACTTGGCAGCTTATCTTATACTTTTTAATCAAGATACGCGGTAGGGAATAGCTGCCAAGTACAAAAAAAGCTACCAAGAATCCTTATCTGGAGTAACATTTATTTGGATCCTTTTTTCATTGTCGGTGCAATTCCGAACCGATTTATGAAACTTGGCAGTTAAATGATCAACCATAACAACGCCAAATTTTAACGAGAAGTCAGTAGCAACAGATTCATAATACATTTGCTGAAATTTTCGTTATCTTTAATAGTCTTTAAGGAAATAAAGTAAAATTATTTTTTCTTCAATCGTTGTTCCATTATGATAAAGGAAAAAGATTCTAGAGAATAAAATATATTTCTATAAAATCTTGTAGAAAATGAAGTATCGGTGAAGCTCTGTGAACCTGAAGCAACCTTTTCCATTTTGAATTAAATTTCAAAAATACAATACAAATTTCAATTGAATATTATGCTACCATTAAGTTGGATTAAGGAATAAATCAAAATAATTATTCTAATGATTTTTAACGAAAATGATCCAAACAACAGGGTCGTTGCAAAGAAATTATTTTGTGGTTTAAGTTTATCTTAAAACATAAAAATAGATAATCATTTTGACTTTTATGAAACAATAGTATATTATGCACCTAGGGGGAAAAGAAGGACTTTTCCGAAGAGTGTATGTTTTCAGTACAAATCGTATAGGCGTGCGCGTAGCGCGAGCCGGAGACGAGTCACAAGTCGAAAAATTTCCTCAAAATACAGTCATGATTTCAGCCCATATTAGATTTCAAATAAAGGAAGCATGCTCGCAAAGAAATTTTCGGTCATTTATGGTAATTTTACAGGTAAATATGGTAACTTGCCATCAATTGCCGCAAAATTCTGTTATCTTGAACCAAAATTTCCTCATAGTTTTTAGGGTAAGTGGGCTGATTATCGTAAAATGCGAGTTCATAGATGTATAATTTTCATTATTCACCCATGATGTGACTATTCACTCCCTAGGGAGTAAAAAGTAAAGCTTTAGCCCCGTTTCATAGGCCTCGAAAAGGGCTGAAATCATGCATGAGTCATACAATTTTATTTAACGTTTTTTAAATTTTATTCTTAAATCTGTACATTTTTAAATATGCAAATACAGTCACCACATTGTAGAATTTCTCGGCACGGCACGCACCGCCAAGAAATCTGTCAACCGGTTCGAATTTTTTGATTTGAGATTCGGAAGTTAGCCAATAAGGCCATTAAAATCAACCTGCACTTTTTTTCTCTAATTGGTAAAAGCAATTCAACGACTCAAGGCCCTTGTATTATTAAAAATATTACTTATTTATTTTTTATTTTACCCGAAATAAAGTATTTAAACCGAATTTTCTTACACCAATGTAAAGAGTAGGTAATTTATTATTGAAAAATGCAATTTTTGTAAATCATGTAACGACCTTATTAATTTAATTTGTTCAGTTTAGTAAATATATTTCGTTCCTTCAAATATTCAAAATTATACAGCATATTCATTTTTTTCATGTAACTCTTTCCTTGATACTAGAAAATATTCCATTAGTTTTCTTTATTAAGGGAGTCTTGATCAATTGTATTTCAAGCAATACCTGTCACTTGAATATTTTCCGAATATGCGCACAACGTTCTCCCTTATGTAATCACTTATTTTGAAGTTCGGTTCATAAATCCAGTATAAAGTCTTGTCGCTTGATAAAGTAATAACGGAAGGAGAGATTTGGGAAGCCTCGCTCGTTGATATATTTAAGCTCAGCAAGTTTCGTCGTATTGACGGAGCGCGTCTCTTGCAACATTGTAACGTAATGGCGGGGATTGAAAATTCAAATACCGCCGCCATTAAACTGAATAACGAGGAGCTGCAGCCGTTCGAAATATGAACACGGGTATGATTTGCGGCCTCGTAAACCCGTTCATAACGAATAATAATGTCACCACGGTGGCGACGACAACGGCGGTGGCGGCGGCGGTTACCACCCGCCAGGAGGTGTTACTGCTGAAAATCCACCTACAATATCGCCCAAGACTTTTTTTCATGTCTCATAACGCCTTACCCGCTGAAATTAAATAATAAAATATTCTCCACCTCCCCGAAAGTCGTTCGCTTCGCTCCTTTTCGTCGCCTGGAGTCGCCCAGCTTATTTCCGCTAAGACATTGCCCGCAAATCAAGCGATGAATTATTCGAATGACTCGCAGGTGTTTTACGCTCCACCAAACCAAAAGGAATTAAGTTGAAAGTAATGCCTTGCGATTCAAATACGATTCAATTCCATATATATGTGTGTAATGTATGCTGACTAGATTTATGTCGATATAGCGTCATAGCGATCAGATTTTTTAACTTATTTATTTAACATTCTGATAATGACGTAAAAAGTTTAATCTAATTCAACAAAATTTGATTTAATATTTTATTATGCTCAGGAGACTCAAGATTAATTCAATTTTATAATTATTTGTAAAATCTTGGAAGGATGGTCGATATATGTGGATCACAAAATAAATTAAGACATATGTTTTATCATGAATATAACTTTTGATTTTCGTTTTCGTGAAAATGTATGAATCAGGTATCCGAAGGAAATTGAGGGCATTAAGTAGTGTCTGATATTATATGACCATATTGTGGGTGCTAGCGCTCTTTAAACAAAAAATGTGATCAAACGTCCCTCTTTAAGATTTTTTTAGGTCTTTTACAATTTTCTAAAATTACAGACTCATTTTAATAATATGTTGGGAGAACATGTGAAATTTTCATTATCAACCATAACAAATTTTCATTTCGACTTGCATTCCCAAACTTATTTTTAATTGTGTATTTGGTAAATGATTACTGAGACACAGAAGGAGAACACGTCTATCTGGTAAACAAATATTTTTCTTTTGAGTCTTTCTACTCGTTTTTCAGATAGTTTTTATTTTAAAAAGTAAGGCCAATCGGATAAGTTAAAAAAATGTATAATTACTGTAATTTGCATATTGGAATTGATTTGAACGAATTCACAGAAAAAAGTGGGTCTCGGCATGCAAACAAAAAAAACATATCAGAGAGGGTAAAAGTAAAAAAACAGTGATCTTTAATTTTACCCTTACCGATCTTTATTTTTTTGCACCTGAATCACTTTACATCCTTTGTTTTTTCTGTGATTATAATTTGCGTATAGGAAATTAAAAGTAAATAGAAGTTCATATTGAGAACTCACTAAATATGAATTAGGGAAATTTGACTAACACTTTCCGTCAACTGCGGGGTAAGTATGGATCAAAATTTGTGAATTTTTTAGATCGTGCTTCAACAAAAATCAAAAATTGTATTCGATTTTTTTGTACCAGAAGTAACTGTTCTTAAGAGTCGTCTAAATATATCCAGCAAATTTCATTTTGAAAAAATTCTCCTTCGAAAACCGGATCGTATGAAAATCTGTGTATGGGCATTACAGAGTAATAATAAAAATATTGTAATTTTTTAATTATTTTTGTAAGAGTAAAGTACTTGAATAAACACAATTAAAATGTTTATTTTTTAAACTTTTCTTTTTTTTTTAACAAATATTGCAGTGTATTCGCAGGAATAGTTCAGCTGAAAATGGTGTAATAATTTTTTCCTCTAAGTTTAGGGGTATCAATGATCTCTTAAACCTATAGAATTTCAAATATTTATTTATTTTACGTTTTCAGATTAATTATTTGTGATAGGTATGTTCCGAAAAAATAAAATTTTGAAACTTATAGGAAGGAGAACCTTTTACGTGTATTTAATGCTTTTATATTTTTTCATCAACTTGATATTATTGGTAATATAGTTTTTGAAAGACAAAATTGTTCAATTTCCAACGAATGTCATATTTTTTTAGACTAGGTTTGCACCGATCTATAATCAAAATTTTCCTATCTTTCACTTCCCAAAACCTAAAACATTTATGAAAAACATCATTTTTATAAAATTAAATTTGTTAAATTTGACCATAATTTCCCTGAGGAAATTCGGCACCTTTATTTTTGCAATAATACAAGATAACTAGGAATTAAAAAGTTAGGGCTATATGTAAACTTTCATGTTAGTACTTGCTCTACGTCTCCACGAATATTTTCCATATTCATTTTCGATTCTAAAAGATCCAAGTAGAAGTTTTTGAGATTTCTTACTTGAGTGATTCGTCAGTCGCCACTTTCTGAATTTTTTCTGACTTAACTTGGTGAAATTGTCTATAGGCTTCACACCTATAGTCCAATGTAAAGCACACTTCACGCGGTAGTTAAATGCACCGAGAAAAAAAGATTCTTAATTTGAGAGGAAAACTCCTCTTCTTCGATCGTCTCACATTCTCCTCTCAAAAGGAGAATATGCCTCTAGAAATTAGAGGATTTCCTTTTTTTTCAGAGGAGAGATGGCAAAAGGAAGACTTTTGCATTTTGCAAAACCTAACCCGGATAGAAACTGCCTCTTTATGCCTAAACTAAATATTGGCTCTTATGAGGACGCAGCCAGATTTTCCACCTAGAAAAATCTAGGCTTTCCCTCTGCTGGCCCTCGACAGATTATTGTCGTATGCTATTTATCTTGAATTATGTATACGTAAAGAAAATGCATTTCTGACAAGCACATTTTATTTGAAATAAAAAATGGAAGCAATTGTAAATTCTAAATAAATACAGAATTTTTAATGGATTTTAACATATACAATAATAATAATAATGGTGCAGTCGAAATGTAAAATAATAAGTTTAAAACATTTTCTATCATGATTATTTTACTTTATGTTAAATTATTATTCTAACTGTATATGTAAAAAATATTACCATCCAATTAAAAATCTTTATTTATAAAGAATTTACCATATCTTCCACTTTTCATTTCAAATAAACGCGCAAAAAATGGATGAAAGGCGCCTTCGATAGATTGCCACTGTAGGACCTTGATAGAAAATAGGAAATCTAGATAGGGCCTGTTAAGAACCAAGTTTCAATTTCTACCCGCGAACTTGTTTAGTGTCGGTCAGTTTTGAGTGAGCCGGTGGATTTTTAAGGATTCAGTGAATTATGACATTTAAACAATGGATAACGAGCTGATTTGTCTGTTAAACAATTTGAACCTCTGCATAAATGTGCAGTCGTTCCAAATTAGATAAATTTTTTGCAGTCGTTCGAAAGTAAGTAAATTTTTATTTGTGCACGTGGTGTACAAATTGTATGATTTCTTCATTCCTATAATGTTCTTTTCTCTATTCCCGTACAATAAAACTCGCATGCATTTTTCTTTTATGTTTGATGTTCTTCGTTTTCACAGAATAATGTATTGAGTATCGAAAAATTAAAAAGAATGGCAAAAATGCCGCTTCTATTAACCAA
>CAKNWW010043215.1:0-10817 GCA_932074435.1 Andricus kollari
CACCATTCATTCTGGACTGGTGCATAGTAGGCTTATAATTCTATACGTCTGTGGTAATATACTTTATGTAGTCTACGTTTAAAGCGCCGGTATAAAGGCTATTTATACCTGGGAGTATATTTAGGTCTCAATGGAAAGGAAGTGACAAACCTTGGTCGTGGTACTGTGCTGAGTACCCAGGATATCTGGGTAATTCGTCCTCGGCCGCGGACATGCCGTCTGGGACTTGAACGACCTGCAATCGTTGCACTGTGGGTCATTGATTCTTTGGTCGTTATTGATTGCCGTCATTCAGATTTATTGGGTGGTAGCTTGAATTACGACTGAGGTCATTGAGAAAGGGGAGAATGTTTTGGAGCTGATAATTTAACGAACACGTACCTTAATATTTAAAAATGAAAGATTGTTGCAGTAAATTTCTTATCAAATCGTCAAAATAACTTAATGATAACTTTGTTGAGAATATTAAGTTTGTTGAATTAGCACGAATATTGTACAAAATTCTTTTCATAATGTTGAAGTATCTTTGCATTGAAAAGCCATGAGTTCATTGTTTTTGAATAGTGAATAGAACTCAATTGAGTCGCTATCCACTCAAATACGTTATTCCCACGTACTCAGACAGCTTCACCCTCTATAACCTTTTACCTTCGAAGTTTAAACCACTCATATAACTTCCCCTCTTTTTCTTTGTATTTCTCTTTCTACCTTGTTTCTTGGGATTGAGGAGAGTTGTTCTCCAAAACGGACCTCATACATATATTATTATATGTACTCTCTGAGTTTTAACCATGTACATTCAATTGTTGGAATTTTGAAAAACGAGGCACTGGTTCTCAGGGATGTTCCACTGATTCACAGGTAGAGGTAGCAATAACACTTATAACGGTCAGTAACAACTCCTAAAAATGTTCAGCAACAAACCTTCTATAATAACCCATAGCAACGATCAACCACAATCTTTGAAAACCGCCAATAGCAGCCCCTAGCCATAATCAATAACCTCCAGCATTAATCAGTATCAACCGCTAGCAATGGTCAAACAACCCCCAAAAACGGTCAAGAACAGCCTTTAACATCCGTCCATAATAATCCCTAACAACGGTAATTAACAACCCATAGCAATGGCTAGCATGCACCATTGAAACGGTCCATAACAAAATCCAGCAACAATAAATAGTAATCCTTAAAACGGCTAATTGCAACCCCTAGCAACGGTATACAATAACTCTCACCATTGAGCATTATTAAGCTTTAGAAATGGTCAATAACCACTTTTAGAAACCGTATATAAGAATCCTCAGTCATAATCAATAATCCCTTACATTTTGTAATAGAAACTCCTCGCAACGGTCAATGTCAACCCCTAAAAACTTTCAATAACAATCCTTAAAATCATTTATAATAATCTCTAGCAACGGTCATTAACTAACCCTAACAACCTATGATCAATAACACCTAACATTTATTAATAGAAACTCCCAGCAACAGTCAATAACAACCTCTAAAAACGGTCACCAAGAATCCTTCAGAACTGTCTATAATAATTTCTAGCAACTGTCATTAACAACGGAAAATGTGGATCCTTTAAATGTTTGATAGCGAACCCTTGAAGCGGTATACAACAATCTTTAGCATTGAGCAATAACAACGCTTAGCGACGGTCAATAAGAACACCTAGGTCTAGTAAATCGCGCCTAAAAGCTGGCCAAAATAACCCCAAGAAACTGTCATTAACACCTCTTAACAACGGTGAATAATAACACTTTTAAACGATTTAATATAACCCTTAAGATGTACGAACTGTCCGTAAAAGCCCTAAGAACAACGCCTGGCACCCCTATGAACTGTCAAAGATAAACCTTAAATCGGTTAATAATAACCCCTTGTAATGTTCAATAACTACACTTTGCCTTAGTAATGGTCAATAACTACCCTTTGCAGTTGGAAATAACCCCTATCATTGATCACACAACCCGTAGTAACAGTTAGGAGAAATTGTTATTCTCAGCACATGCAACTTTTTTTGGGTTCAAAATATTTTTCCTCTAATACTATACGACTGATAAATATTCATGCAAGATTTACCTGAATTACAGCACTATAACATGCAAATTTTCAAATTCGTGAGGGTTTATAAGTAAATCCGTTGGAAAAATAAAAATCTTTTGAAATATGTCCATATAGGTATATGATGATCATTATTATTTTTTGTTTGTAAATGTATCTGCTACTAATTAAGATATGGTACTCAGGTTGAATTACTAATTCCATTAGATGCGCAGGGTGTATTCTGTTTTGTACTCTGGTAATTGTGGGATTGATTTCATTAGAAGAAAAGTGCCTCGATTGATTGCAGTTTACTGGGCAAGCATCTAGTTGTACTAGTTTTTGCTCAAGAAGCAGTATTGTAAGGTTCTTACGATAGAACAATCGAAGCAGTCTGTGGGATAAGGTCTAAGATACAAACAGAATTCCGGAGCGGCGTCTCTTGATTGTAAATCGATTCCCGCTGCAAAGCATTTATAAATTGGCCCAATTATAACACTGATGCACAAAGAAAAGAGAAAACAAGTCCTTTTATAGTCTGCCGTGAGAAAATTTCCTTCAAACAGCTGAATTTTACACACAAAATTTAATAAAATAAACACATATAATATTTTCATTTCATAATCAATTATTTTAATATCTTTCAGACTAATATATGTTTTTCTCTTTTTTTGTTCCAGGTGAGTCCATTCGCATTCACTCTCTGTTAAAGCCACGTAAGTAGAGAAGCTGATACATTTTTTATCTCATTTTCAAGCTTTCTCTCTATCTTTGCAGTTTTTGAAAGACAAATATATAGGTATTAGTAACTATTAACTATATGAGAATAGAAAATAATCATATTTTTTCCTCCAAACTATGCTTCCACTTCAAAATTCATATGCGGACATTCCATGAATCCTGTTTTTTTTCTTACTAGTTCTCATATACCTTGAAAAAATATTTCAAAAGGGCTAACAACTGTACCAGTTGTGACATCCTGTTCTTTACTAATACCGTCTTTCTTTACCCTGGCATTCGACACGTGACGTGCAAACTTTTCGTCAACGACGTTACTTGCAGACAAGAGACGACCGTGATCTAGCCTAACGAGCCGCTGTCGATTGTCGGTCATTTTTCACTTTATAGTGTTTATTATTGAATTATTGGAACCGAGGGCTCTAATAGAAAAAGAAAACAAACATGCCTTTACTCTCAAAGTATTCTCACCCTAATTGAGAGGTGCTGTAAATTATCAATAGGAAAGTTACTTCGGTTTTGCTTAAGAAATTACAGTCATTTTCTTATTTCAATATATTTTTTAACATTTGAGAACGATAAAGCATAATGAGCATAGCTTATAAAATTCATCTTAAAGTTTTTAAGACGGTGGCCACTGACCGTAAAAACGGAGGATTAGCCTGGAATTTTAAGCACCGGGGAATAGACGAAAATTTGTTTAAAAACTGGGCATTTTTCAGATTTTTTTTCTTTACTTTTGCAATAAATATCGTCTGGCTCTTCGAAAAAAATTTGTTTGGAATTGTGCTCAATTTTACGAACCATCTCCGCTAAAATATCGTTAAAAACTACGATTGATAAAATAGGCCCTTTTCTCGGGGAACCTAGTACAGTCGAATCTGGATTTAGTGATTCTGGATTTAGTGTTTCCGTGAATTGACGCCAAGCGGTGGGATTTATGAGTGCTGCGGGGATGTGCGGTGTTCACTGAGACGTGACAAAACAGAGAGAGAAACAGAAGAGAGACAAAAAAGTTCCGAGACTCTGGATTTAATGTCAAGGTTAGCCCCAAAACCGGCACTGAATCCAGATTCGAATGTAATTTATATTCTGAAATAACATCAGTTGCTTCCTTGCGCAGAATTTTCACTGCGGCGTACTGAATCATAGACTTCATCCTCTATCCCCTATTCACCTTTTTTCCGTTTTTTAAAGAATTCCTCTTTTTTCCCATGTTTTAAAGAAAATTTCCCCTTTTCTTGCTTTTTTTTTGCCTAAAAAAAAGAAGAATTAATTGATCCCAATAAGAACCTCCAACTATTTTTTATTGAAAGTTAATTCTTTTGAATTAAAAAGTCTTCTATTATAGTTTTTGTTCAGAATTCATGTCTTTTGGTTAAAAATTCAACGGTTTTGTTGAGCGTTCGTCTTTATGGATAAAAAATTCATCTTTTGCTAGAAAAGTCATCATTTTAGGTCGAAAATTTATCTTTTGTGGTTGAAAATAATTTTTTCAATGAAAACGTCTACTATCAATTTTTGGTCCAGAATTCATCTCTTTGGTTAAACATTCTATTATTTTGTTGAAAATTGAACTATTTTCTTAAAAGCTCATATTTTTTGGTTTGAAGTTAATTATTTTTATTTGAAAAGTCTACTATTGTATTATTAGTTCCGAATTCATCTCCGTTGGTTAAAAAATCTACTATTTGGTGGGAAATTTAATAATTTTTGTTGAAAGTTCATCTGTTGTATTCACAAGTTATCTTATTTGGTCGAAGATTTATCTTTTTACTTGTAAATTCGTCTTTTTGGATCTAAAATTCATCTCTTTGTATTGAAAAGATATCTTTTCGTAGGAAAGTAATCTTTTTTGTTTGAAAATTCATCTTTTTTGGTTGGAAATTCAACTTTTTTCTAAAATATTCGTCTTTTTTGCTTAAAAAATTCAACCATTTTGTTTGAAAATTATATCATTTGATTGAAGATCCATTTTCGTATGTTGACAATTCAAATTTTTTGTTCAAAATTCGTCTCTTTTGTTTGAAAGTTCAACTATTTGGTTGAAAATGCAACAGTTTGATTAAAAAATATTTTCATTGTTAAAAATTCACCTATTTGGATGAAAATTTTACTATTTTGTTCAAAATTCGTCAATTTGATTGAATTTTTAACTATCTGGTCTTAGGTTAAACTATTTGATTGAAAATGTAACTATTTTCTTGAAAATGTAATTACTTTGATAAAAATTCAACTCTTTGGTTAAAAGTTTAACTATTTTGTTTGAAATTCGATTTTTTTTTAATAGAAACTATGACATTTTTCGTTGAGAATTCATTTTTTTGTTAAAAATTGAACTTTCCGGGTTGAAAATTCAAAATTCATTAAGAATCAATCTTTTTGTTGAAAATTAAACTTTTCGGCTTGAAAATTCAACTATTTTTTAGAAATGCAAATTAAAATTCGATCATTTTGTTGAAGATTGATCTTTGTATGTTAAAAATTCAACTTTTTTCTAAATTCGTCTATGGTGCTTGAATGTTCAAGTATTTGGTCGTAAATACAACTATTTGGTTAACTTTTTTTTTTTTTTTTTAAACTCAAGTTATAAAGTTTTTAATTCTTCTCAAAAATGTATATAATAAAGCAAGTAGTATTGTAAAATTATTATCATAAACGTTTAAAAGTCGACCGGGAAAAATGTAATTTTTGACCAGGAAAACCGGGAAATAGCCTGCCATTTTTTGTTAAGTTTGAGTGGCCACCCTAAATTCTAAAGTACACTTAAATTTCAAAATTATCATCTATGTACTGAATTTAGGATGAAGTACACGAAATTGGCTATAGTAATATAGTTGCACACAGTCAGGCACAGTTCGAACGAAATGGTGTGTTCGGTTAAAAGTCCATTAGATTCAGTCGGTGTGCAATATGCCGAGACGTGACTTTTAGCGGTACGTCGTAAAAAACAGACGGTGTGTATTAAAAACGGGCCACCCTGTATATATACATACTTATATCCACTATAGCCAAGGAAAAATATTACCTGCAAGGACTTTTTAAAATACACGACAAAAATTTATATCTAAACCAGTGATATTTGAAGGGTGGCAGTTCAGAACTAAATACCCAACATTGTTCGAAAATGGTTTTATTGCATAAAAAAATCTTAAAAAATCAAATACACATTGGCATGAAAAGATTTGTTCGAATTCTCATTTTTTAATACAGTAATATAAAAATGTGATTTAAAGTTGTTGAATCGTAGCGTATTAAATTTATGCCATTATTTATTATTGTATGTTTCATTATTTTTATTTTCTCGGAACAGAATAATTTGTTTGATATCAAACATTTATTATTCTTATTTAGCTTCCAGAAAAGTTTGGCGACAGATAGTTTATAAAAAGAATGTGAGTAGAGTGAATGACCCCTGAAACAAAGACCTTGGATACTAATGGGCCCAAGTGGGGAGCCACACACAACAAGTTTGTGAGGCTCTCCACGTGGGGTGATCGCTAGAGAGATTGATCAGCAACCTGGGTCGGAGCAGTGTTGCGGAGCGAACGTGTTATTCAAATAAATAACACGAGCGCTCTAGATCAATTAAAAATATATATATCTTACACCTATATACCTATCTACCTTATACCTATATACCCATCCACACACTACCACTTTCCAACCGAGCAATTCACGCCTACCCCGAAAGGGAAACGGCTTAATGATATAATAATAATGATATCTCTGAAGCAAGTTTTTATTTTTGTGAAAAATTGAACATTCGATTTTCAATCGCTACCGTAAGCCGATTACAAAACCTGTGAAATCGTAATCTCAAAATTCTTTGGCGATTTACTCAGAATTGGTTCACGTTTTTTCTGAACAAACTTTGATGGACTTGAATCAGCAACACGTCATCTCGGAAGTTTTATTTGTCTTTGAATGGTGATTTCGATTTTACAGAATGTTTTTTCAATGCCTTTAAAAATTCAAATTTGGTTGTTTAGGGGTCGTGCATAAATTGCGTAACACTTGGGGGGGGGGGTCTATCTTAGTATTATATAACGGTGAAAAACTACAGGAAAAGTCGGAAACCCCCTCCCCCCCCGCGGGGGGGCCCCAAAATTGTCGGAAAATTGCGTTACGTAATTACGTTACAAATATTGTTAAAAACGGACCAACGATATTGGTAAAATGTTTATAGCATGTATTTGCAGTAGAATTTATTCTAGGTATAATTATTATTATATATGAGTCACATAAATAAATCGTTAAAATAAAGATATTATATAGCTTAGAGATCGTCAAGGGAGAGTTTTTTAGTGCCGCTGAACCTGAACTAGTTGATCTTTTATTGAACTTAGTTGGTTTTGCGATTTTTAAATCACAATTTTAATTGCGAAAGGATTTAATACAGAATAGAGACAACACCGGCCACACAAGGATGGTAAATTATTGGGAAAGTAATAATATTCATTTTGAAACAAATATATTTTAATGAAAGTATCATGGTCCCGGTACAGCGGTGACCATTGGGAGGGGGGTGGGGGGTATGTCTCTAGAAGATCTTCAATATAGCTGAATTGAGAGTGTTCAAATTCTGAATATGGCGCTAATGAAATAAGATTAATTTTGACCGAGGTTTGAAATTTAAAAATGATTTAACAATTTACCTTACAATTAAACGGATTATAAGTACCTATTTGAAACAAAAATATGTGGAATTATTACCAGAACTAATTTTTAAACTTTTTGAAGTTTTCAAAACTTAGATTAAAACTTATTTAATTTCTCCGAATTTCTTACTAACCAAAAAGGTTGACTTGAAGTTTCGATTTTGTATGACATCTGAAACTCATAATATTGATGACCCATGACTAATTTTAGTTTCATTGATTTTATTTTTCAGTATTTTTATTTTTATTATTTATTTATATTCTCGAATCATCGAGATCTCGAATGTTATAAGCACAGAAGAGCGCGGTAAGAACATGTCTAACCCTAATTGTGATTTAATATACTATAAATTTCCAAATTTTCGAAGTCAAACATTCCCGACTCAGTCTGAAAGCCTTACAATTTAAAGTGCTTAAAATATTACAGTTGTAAATAGGAACGTTAAATGTTTTTTAATTTCACGCCGAAATGATTAAAAATTTCATAGATTACTAAATATTAGTAAAATATTCGGTCACAAAATAAATTCACTGTCGTTTCCCAGTTTCTTGGTCCAGCCGTCGTTCTGAAAATCGTTCAAGTACGTCATTATTCATTATAATCTTCAAGCTTACATGCGTTTATAAATTGAACATTTGACAACCATTGATCGGTAGATGTAAATTAATTGACAAATTTTTTTCAATCACCCCCCATTGAGGAGTTGTTTTGAAGATTGGGTCAGGGACCACAAAAGCAGAGGGCCTCTCGAATCAGACACGAGCTGCACGTACACTCGCGTAACGGTGTGATGAAATGATTGGCCATTTGATGAGACATGATGATGTCTGCCTTTGGCATGATCACACCAAATCGCAATGATATCATTCACTTCCGTTTTTTTGCCAGTATTCTAGTAAACTATTATTTTTGCTTTAAAAAAATTATTATCGCTATTTAAATGTTTAGAGTTTTTTAAATTTTTGAAACATTTACTAATAATAATCAACAAGTTAGTGTTCACGGCATGAATTTGTTTCTGTTCGCAGTCAATACATTCTGTTCGCAGCATGAAGTTGGTTCGCAGATGCTTTTGTTTTTTTATTCCTGGTTTTTCAGTTGATTAGTTTTGTTAAATAAAGTTTAGAAACACATAAGTGTAAAATGAAATCATATTCAAGTGATAATATGTATAAAATTATTTTGGATCAATTTTAAATTTTCGTAATTGTACAACAAAATGAAGTTAATAACTGGTAACTAATATTTTTTAAATAAAGAAGAAGCCTTTAACATGTTTGACTTCTGATTTTAGTTTTAGTGGTTTCAGTAAAAATAATGAACATAAATATATTACAATTACAATTTTTCAATTTTAAGCATGAGTGGAGTCTTTAACCTTATTAGTTTGTTATATAAAAAAGTACTTAATCAACTTTCAGCTTGAAACTTTCAATATTAAATTATTTCAGACTGTGGAATCGTTGAAAATTAAACAACTTTGAATTGAAAGCATTTAAAACAGAATAATTATATATCGAGAAATTGAAAATGGTTTGATATTATTTTTAAATCATTCAAAACTGTATAGTTTGAAAATAATTGTATTTTATAGTTTAAAAAATTACTAAAACCAATTATTAATTAAATAATTAATTTTAACCAGTAATGTCCATAATTTTATAGTTTGGAATTTACATTAACACAATATTGTAAGCTTTCAATATTTTGAACTTAAAGCCTGAATAAATAAATTTGCGAATATTAATTTTGTTGATAAAAAATTGACCACAAAAACGCAAAAATCGTGGAAAATAATTTTCAAATGCAATTCCTCAAAAATTGTAAATATAACATTGAAAGCGCGTTTTTGTTCTAGAATAAGCATTTGAAATATAACAATTTTAAATTAAAAACCTAAAACAATTGAATAACTCCCAATTTAAAGCTGTCGATATATTGAGACAACCTGTAAATGAAGAATACTTGAAATTGTATACATTCAAAGAATTGGAAGCTGAAAATTAATCAATTTTACAACCTAATTCTGGGCCCTTTTCAAATTTACAGTGTTTAAATTGGAAAAATTTTGAATTTAAATTGCTGAAAAATGCTATAATATAAATTTATCGTCTTTGAAATTTTTAAATTGAATACTTTCAAAATGTAAGAATTAGAAATGGAAAAATTTCGAAAAAGTATCAATAACTAAATATTTTTAATGTAGCTTCCCAAATTTACAAGGCCCTTTCTACTATAATTTCGCCGGAAAATCAATCTCTTTGGTTGCAAGTTCGTACTTTTTTGTTGAAAAAATATTTTTAACTGTAAATTGAACTACTCCATTTCTGTTTGACAATTTTTTTAACATTTATTTTTTGTTTGAAAATGTAACGATTGAGTTGAAAATTCAACAGTTTTGTTAAAGATTCATCCTTTTTGGTTTAAAATTCAACTATATGGTTGAAAGTTGAACTACTTTGTTTAACATTCATTTTCCTGTTGAAGATTGATTATTTTGTTTAAAAATTCATCTCTTTGGTTGAAAATTGAACTATTTTGTTGAAAAATCGTTTTATTTTGGTTGAAAATTAATTTTTTTAACAGGAAATTTAACTATTCCATTTTCGGTTGAAAATTTAGCTTTTTAAGTAAAATTCGTCGTTTGTTTTCTAGAAAAATAATATTTCTGCGCTAAAAATTAACTGTTCTCTAGCAAATTCGTCTTTTTAGTTGAAAATTCATCGCTTTGGTTTGAAAGTTGACTATTTTGTTGAGAACCCGTTTTTTTGTTAAAAATTAATTTTTTGTGACTGAAAAATTAACTTTTTCATTTTTAATGAAAATTTATTTTTTTTTAGTCGACAAATCAAATATTTTGTAGAAAATTCATCTATCTAATTGACAATTGTTGTTTTTTTGTAGAAAATTAATCTTATGGTTGAAATTTCATCATCAACAGACGAATTTTCTGCAAAATTCAACAGTGGAATTTTCAATAAAGGAATTATCTAAAAAATGCAACAGTTTCATTTTCTGCAGACGAATTTTCTACAAAATTCAAGAGTTCAATTTTACAAATTAAAAGTCGACCATTTCCAAATTTAGAACGTTTAGAATTGAATTTTTTAAATTTTGAATTACTGAAAACTGATACAATATCACATTTGTAGCATTTAAAATCAAATCTTTTGAATGTTAAAAATTAAAAATGAATAAATAATTTGAAATTAATGTGGGAAAAAAATTTGCGGTAAAAATAAAACCACGCAAGAACTAAAGTCGGATTCAAAAGTCCTGACACCTGGCCTTGAAGCTTTATTACTCTGCGAGAAAAATTCGCAGAATGTTAAGTCAAAGACAGAAATATTCTTCAACATTATACGTGT
>CAKNWW010043251.1:0-13315 GCA_932074435.1 Andricus kollari
GGGGTCAAATTTTACACAAATCTAATACCTTCTCTGATGAGAATGTAATAAAAAAAGTAACTCTTTGGAAAAACAACACAAGCTACAATAAACTTTTATTTAACAAAATTTTTCGCATATTTTTATTTTAAATCGTAAAAAATAACATAAAAAATAAACAAATTAAATTTATAGAAAGACGACACAAGTTGCAATAAAATATTTAATAACAACATTGTTTTTTTATAGGATGCGCACATTTCTTTAATTGTAATAATATGAATTTATTGAAATGATAGATTTTTCAGAGTAGCTGAGAATAAAAATTAGTGCAACATAAGGAGAAAATATTAAATTAATCATAAAAAACAAAATTTGTACATTATTTTGCAATATCTGAATAATCAGTACCAGACCGAGGTACAGAACTAATAATAATATACATGTGATATAATAGAGTTTAACAGAATGTAGAAAGTTCGCAATTTGGACGACATCGAGTGCAAAGCACGAGATACGTGATGAGAATGTGATCAAAAAAAGTCATTAGGATGAATTGTTTGTCTTTTTGAGTACTATGAATAGCCATACATAGAATTTTCAAATCTAAAAAAAAGTGGTCTCTAAAATTTTGAAGATGCTGAACTTTTTGAATTTGTATCCAAAATGGCCGGCTAATGAACTTGACCTTTAGTTTAGGATACTAAAAGAGTATACTAAAGGCCAATCCAATCTGTCCATTCTTTCGAAAGTTGTCGTGCTAACAGACTAAAAATCTACAAACGCACAGACAGACAAACTGAAGGACACATTCGCGAAAACCTGTTTTTCGGTTTCAGAAGGTCTCAAAACTTAGACATTTGACAAAAACGAGGAGCTGGTCAAATTTTACACAAATCTAATGCCTTCTGTGATGAGAATGTAAAAAACGGTCCAAATTTAAAAAAAGTGAAATTTATATTTACCCACATTTTTGAAGGTCAAATCTTTTTTTCAAAGTATGCTTATGATCAATGGAAAAGTCGTGAAGAATTCTATTGAAATTTTAGAAAACGTAATTAGGTTTTATTGATATTAAAAGAGTAACTAATCTCTGGATTCGATGGTACATACAAAAAACCTAGAAATATCACTTTTATTTTATAGGTGGGTTCATTTGAGAAATAATAATAATCCTAGCTATACCTAGGATTAATTGTTTTGCCACATATTGGTACAAACACTATGAAGAATGTAGTGAGTGCACGCAAATTTTTCAAAATTACATTCATCGTTTGTCTATTTTTTATCCACGATCATCTTTGGTAATTTTACAAAATCGTGTAAAATCACTAGGATTTTCGTAGTGCTATCATAAGATTTTCTGTACTTACTATACCTTAATCGTAGTAATTTTATAGTTTTTTGTAAAATTACGTGAAAACACTGTCAATGGAACCTCAAAAAATTGTGTAGAGTTTACGTGCTTGTAAAATTTTTTCTATGTTAAGCTTATGGGAAAACTGAGTCTTGATCAGAGGGTTAAGTAATATTTTTGGTTGCTAGTGGGCGGTGATACTTTAACCTATACCTAAAATGTTCTCCTGCTTCCCGTTTGTCATTCGGGTTTACTGTAACTTCGTTCTCAAACATGTTGCTTATTTCACTCAATATTAATAATAATTATTAAAATTATTATTATCTTCCTTATAATTTAAATTTAAATTAATATTGATACAACATTTTTGTATTTCATAGCATCAATTATCTAAAATAATAGAATTAATATATAATATTTAAAAAAAATATTGTTTTGTTTAAAATAGTATTTCCTGTAAAAGCAGTAACATACCCTATTATTATTTGAATATTGTGAGTATTGTTTGGAATCTAACGTTTTCTTTATGATTAATAGCAGTTTAGAACAAAAAGCACAACAAGAAAATAACAAAAAATTGTATAGGGTCGTACATCTTCCTTGAAAAATAATGTTTTTTGTTTAAAATAACAAATTTCTTGTGAAAGATGTTTGAAAATGCTAATTTCTGGTGAAAGAACTAACACAACTTATTTTTAAAAAACACACGCGCAAGAGTATTAAAAAACACAAATTTTTCTCAATTCGCATAAGGTTTTCTATTATTTTTCTTAATAAAAGGGATGATTTGTAGATTTAATTTTTTAATTTTTTAATTTAAGATATAAAACAACTTCAAGTAATGAAAAGCCAGTCAGCTTTCAAGAACAATGATTTCGAGCTTTTCGAGACATATCATAACATTACTCTTTTAGGTAAGACAACATTTATTTAAATTAGGTATATACACTTTTTTAAAATTCAATACCATTTTTTTGACCCATCTTTAATGGGATATATTTGGTGTTTGATGAAAAAGTTTAACATTTGCGCTTATGGCACTCGCTAACTTGAATTGCATTTTTCTCGAAAATAGGTTTTTCGAAGTGCCAACTTGATATTTCAAGATTATGGTTTGTTTTGGGCTTACCGTACACATATATCATAAACAAAGAAAGAAATAGGTGGAAAAAGTGGAAAAGTGGAAAAAGAAAGACAGATCGCGGGTCTAGGATGGACGAAGAAGGGGTTGCAGGCTACGAGACGTATTTGTGAATGAAACGAAGCTTTCTTAGAATAGTGGGGGTTGAATCAATATGGCGTGCCGCGCCCCTTACGGCTTGAGTGACGTCAATTTCGTGGAGGGGAAAGTGTGATGCGAACACTACCGAATTTTCACCAACCGGAAAAAACTTTCCTCCTCTTCTAACTTCCCCTCTGCCTGTTCCAGCTCATCCGAAGATCCTGTCTCGTTTCCCCTACAATCCTCCATCCCCACCACTTAAATTTTCTATATGTTTCAGCCGAGCCGTCGACCCACAAATACCCTTTTCATCCCTTTCATGCTTTTTATCCCTTTGCTGTAAATAGGAAAATAAAAGGACATTATGTTTTAACCTTTGAAGTTGTGGCAGTGTTGATAGGCTTATTCTACTAAATCTACTTGAAGGTTCACGGTGAAATCCGACTAGAGTCCACTTTTTGAAAAAAATGAGATAATCTTATTATTATCTAACAGTTCATTATAGATAGATTCGAAACGAATTTTCTAACTGAAAATTTTGATCAAAGTTTCAGTAATCAATGTCGAAATAATGGGAAATATCGATATTTTTAAACCGACAAATCGATATTTGATATCAAGATCTTCATGTCCGATATGTCGTTATGGTAAATATCTCAAAAAATATCTACTTCCTCGCTCACTCTAAGGTGTTTTTAGTATCGCAATATGGGTATTACGTCAGATATATCGATATCTTAAATATCGATATTTTATTTTCGATATTGCACCACTAAGGGGTCCCTATACGAGTTCTTAAACTGAACCAGTGAGATTCACTGGTTAAAATAGCCAGAAGTGGGTCACTGGTATCACTGAAGTGAAAATTTCACTGACAAACAATGAAATATCACTGGTTAACATTGATATTCTTACTGATTTCCAGTGAAATTTTTAAATGGGTGTATATACATCTCGCTCTTACTGATTTGCTGGTAATCAGTGAGAAATTCACTTTTAATGAGTGATATATCACTGATTAACAGTGAAATTTCCACTGAAGTGATACCAGTGACTTCTGGCTATTTCAACCAGTGAATCTCACTGGTTTAGTTTAAGAGGGTACTGTGCATGTGTTTCAAAATCACAATAATAGAAGAAAAAGTCAATGCTAGTTTCTACAAATATAACGGAGAATATCGATCAAAGTCCATACCAGTCTATCCATTTCCCTTAATACTAATTGGTAAATTAAAAATTGTTGGTTGTTACCATTTTGTATTATTAAATAAAGTGTTAAAGTATAAGAATATATCATTGATTACCTTCTTTTATATTTGTGGGTCCTGTATACACGATCGATACTTTTTAATCGTTATTGTGGATAATTTACAAAAGTGGACTCTGACCTTTTTTCCCCGTGACCCTTTTGTTATTTGAAGCTTTATAGGGAAATTGAAATCCTATAGATTATATTAGGTATGTACATCAGGATGGCATAAAAAAATTTAATTTCTTTTTTGGCTCTCTCCCCCCTGTTTTCATTTTTTTTGTGTAAAAATAATTGTGAAATTGCTTTAAAAGTCAACAAAATGTTTAACCTGTGGTCCAAGGCCTTCAAACGCTAAAGAGTGTTAATTATTTTTTGTCAGCCTAATTTGATTTATAATCCTACCCTTAAAAAGTGACTAAGACAACCCAAAATTATCCTAGAGTTTTGAGTACCGGAAAATAGCTGGGAATTTTTCAGATTTGTTTTTACTTTTGCAATAAATATCGTCTCTATCTTCGACAAAAAATAGGTTTGGAATTGTGCTCAGTGTTAACAATCATCTGCGTTAAAATATCAAAGATGATTTTATATGATTGATGAATTACTAAAGTTACTTTTAGTTTTGAGAAAAAAATCCTTTTTAGATATTTAACATAGTAATTACATAGGTAACCTAAATTTGAATTCCCTTTTTTCTCTTTTTATTGTTTTTTCGCTTATATGAGAACTGAATTAATAGAACCCAATAAGGAAATTCAACTATCTTTGTTTGAAAGATAATTCTTTTTAATTTAAACGTCTACTATTATATATTATTTTTGGAAGATTGAACTATTTTGTTCAAAATTTATCTTTTTTTTTGTTTATAATTCATATTTTTTTGGTAGAAATGTAATTCTTTTTATTTAAAGGGTCTAATATTATATTATTGGTTCAGAATTCATCTCTTTTGTGTAAAAAATGTTATTCTACCTTTCGTCAAGAATTTAATTATTTTGTTGAAAATTCAACAATTTTCTTAAAAACACATATTTTTCGTTTGTAAGTTAATTTTTTTTATTTGTAAAATCTACTATTATATTTTAGCTTCAGAATTCATCTGTTTTGTTTACAAATTCTAATATTTGGTTCAAAAATTCAACTATTTGGTTGAAAATGCAACTGTGTTTGGTTGAAGTAGTAATATTTTTTGTTGGAAATTCGATCATTTAGTTGAAGATTCATCTTTGTATGTTAAATATTCATCTATTTGGTTAAAAATCAACTTTTTTGCTGAAAATTTGTCTCTTTTGATTGAAATTTCATCTATTTTGTTGTAAATTCATCTTTTTTGGTTAAAAATGAACTTTTGTGTAAAAAGTTAATCTTTTCGGTCTCAAAAATTTAATATTTTCTAAAGCATTCTACTTTTTAGCTAAAAAACTCAACTATTTTATTGAAAATTAATTTTTTTTGTGGGAAATTCGATTTTTTCTTGGTTGACAATGTAAAATATTTTTAGGCGAAATCTGGGGAATATGGTACATAAATTAATGTTATTTAAAATAATTTATTCCTCTGTTATTCCCGTATTTTCTTGAAAAAATATCTTATTTCTCCTGTTTTGAGAGCATTTTGAGCTGCAAAGTTTGAAATCAGTTTCACAATAATTTACATTATATATTTTAACTTGGAGTTCTAGCAATCAGAAAACGCTTTGATTAACAAAATCACATCTGAAAATTAAAAAAGTATAAAATATAGTTGCGTCTAAATATGAAAAATAAACAGTATAAGACGTTCCAAAACCAGACAAACCAATTTTTAGACAATATTTTTAAAGTCATCTTAGCATTTTTCTTTTAAAAAGTTTAAGGGTATTTCTCTATTACTGTCATACATTTTAACTTTTGGAAGATTATTTTTAATTTTAAGGCCAAAAATACCTAATGTGTATGATAATAGCACATTATAAACTTTCAAACACATAAAAAAGGGTATTTTTTACTTTTAAGGGCATTATTCTGAATAAGATTAGGTTATAATTATTTTCAGTGATGCCTACTATCATTTTATGTTCATGCTTATTGCTTTTACAAAATTCATTGATTACTTTTACAACCACAACAAAATCACACTTTTTAGCGTTTAAAGCTTGGACAACGGTTTAACATTTTTTTGAATGGTATAAAATTACAGAATTGATTTGACACTAAGTAAAAGAAAATAAGGGGGTGAAACCACAACCAAAACAAATATTCTTCTTTTTGGTCCACCCTAGTGCACATTCATTTTTGGAAATAGCGGAAATTTATGGTAAATTTGTAAATGACCGAAAATGTTGAAAATTTTGTAAATTTATTTGAATAACAAAAAATTACAAAAATAAAAAAAAATTAATTCTAGAAATTAAATTTTTTTTAATTTAACGTAAATTATGGTAATTTATCGCTTTGAGTTGGTCCAATCCGTCAAACAATGTTTCAACGTGATCAACTGTTCATTTGATGATTTTCATTATTCACCTACGACATAACTTTTACTCCTTAGAAATTAAAAAATACTTTTCACTCCCTATATGGACTGAGAATTAGAACCTTAGCCTCGCTTAATAGGGATTGAAAAGGGCTGAAATCGTGCGTGTGGGATAAAGAATATTTTCGAATCCTAGGAATTTTGATCCAAAATCCATCTTTATAATACATTACCTATTCTTGTATGAAAGTTGCAGAATTTATTAAATAAAGTTAAGAGAACTATTTAATCATTTTAATTTTGTGTGCACAGTAAACTTGGACTGCACCGGGTAATAAAAAGTTAAATAGTTCACAAATGCACGTTGATTATTAACTAAAAGAGATGTGTTTAAAGAACTTAAAAAAGAGATGTATTACAAGAAATATTCTTACTATATTTGAACTATAATTGAATTTAATTAATTTAAATCATTTAATTTCAATATACTTTTTAATTTAATTTAATTTTTTGCATATTTGAAAAAGACTTAGAAACATAAAATGATATATATTAGAAAATATTTTTAAAAAACAAGCTTTTATTTAAGTGTACTAAAAAGAAGGAAAATAATTTAAAAAATACCTCGTGCAATAATAATAATAATATAATAATAATGTGACTAACATTAAAAGCGCGTAGCGTAAATATTGAACATTGTATTTATATGATAAAGAGATTTTTATATTTACGCAACACGCTTTTATTTTTAGTCACATTATAGCCATTTTCGAATTATTTTTCCTCTTCAAAGTACGCTTGAATAAAAGCTTATTTTTAAAAAATATTCTTGAATAAATATTATTTTAATGACACATGCTCCCTGGGGATAAATATTTGTTGACTTTAAAAATTCTATTTTTAAATAAATGTTTGAAATTATATACCTGAATGTGTGATTGGATAATGGAATCAGGGTGCAAAACATTGATGATAGCATTGTAACATCAAAATTTTATCAGTAACAAACTGATCTGGTCCATCACCTTTAAAATGAATAAACAAATAAATGGTAGTATTATATGAAATATAAATTATTTTTAGTACTTTTATGGAAAAAGTATTTAATTATAAAAGAAGCTGAATCTAAGTTTGACAACTCCGTGTCTTCAACCCTTAAATTTCTGATTAACATTGTTTTTACCGTAAAAAATTTCGACTCAATGAACCTTAAAATACCTAATACTTGGAAAACTCAAAATTTAACAGTTTTGAAAAGGCAAAGCATACTAATTTTCAAGACTTTGAAGTAGAAATATAATGAAATATCTGAATTGGCGTCTTTGAAAGTATTTCAAAAATGGATTTGGCAAATAAGAATAATTCTTACAAGTTTTGCTAAATCAAATAACAAACGAGAACGGAATTTAAAAAGCGAATTATTTTACGGAACACCTACTTCTCAAGAGAAAAATTTTTCTTTTCAAAATCACTTATAACTTTTTATGAGTTCTGCCAAACGAAAACGAAACTTACGTTTATTATAAAAATTATAAAATAAATTTTACGCCAATTATCATTCGTTACTTGGACAAAGTTTAATTTCTTTACAATATAAAAGCTGTAGGATTTAAAGTTTAAAATCTTTTAAAAATTAATTATTTATAAACTCTATTAGTAAAACACGTGGAACAACTTTAGCAATTTAAAAGTTCAAAGTTTGTAATGTAAAATATATAGATATAGAAGTGTTATTAAGTTCGATTGAGCTTTTAAATTCCAAGATGCTGTACTTTGAGAGCTTGGAATTTTACGACTTTACTGTTGAAAGCCATTCGGAGATTACATTTTTTATAGTTAAGCGCTTTCAGATTTACGTCTCTTTTGCGTTATATTTTAAGATCGTATTATTTTTAAATTTGAATATTTATGTTCTGAGTTCAATTTCTAGCATTTCCACTTTAAGTGTTTTTTGTATTTTTATTCTCATATGAAAAAAAGATCAAACACTTTTTTAATATATATGTCACGTTGGTAAAGGTTACTTCTGTCGTCACCGCTTTTAGTAAACGAATGAATCAGCGGTCCTATCATTTTTCAAAGAATTTGAAAAATACTTGAGGCTTTCTCGGAATAGCTGTAAAATAATTCAAGTAACCGCGAGTCAGTACTTTAATCATTTTTCAGCGAGATTAGTCACGCAAGAACATGAAACGTTTCGCATTTCATGTTGAATTCAATTATTTTAGTGCGCGTTATTTCCTTTCTCCGTACATCTTTTTCTTGTAATTTTAAACATGTATTATCTATTCATTATTTTTGTCAAAATTAACCAAAATCAAGTATATATTTTTAAAAATCAACTTATAAAAACATGCAAATTAAATTTATCCAGGCATTCACTTGAAGGATTTATGTGAAACGTAAACAAACGAGGAATGTACAAAAATTAATTTAGTAAAAAGGTTATTTTTCAGCCACAATTTTTTGCTACGTTCGTGAGTATAATTTATGTAAAAATTACAAGTATGATGTATTCTCAAATTTAAAATAAAAACATCTCAAACTGTGAATGTGTCAGTTTAAATAAATTCAATAAATAAGTTCGTGATTCATTCAAATAACCGTAGTTACCTGTATAGTTTTGGCATAGAGGAATCTGTAATTTTAATTGATTTCCGTTATAAACCTTAGGGGTATGTAACACTTATATGATTCCTACATTGTCGACATCTTTTGGAGCATCTTCTGTCGACGCGAAATGAGGTATTGAGTTGAAGTTTTGGGGAATTAAACAAAAATAATTAAAAATCATTTATGTATTTCTAAATGTTTATAATTTTGTTTAATACAAACTTTTTCATCCTTGTAAAAATTTTAATCGTACATAAATGTTTACTAGGGCCAAAAATTTACAGTATTTAATAAATTACCATTAATTACCAAAAATTTGAATTATTATTAAAAATTAATTCTTAATATAGTTAATTTATTTACAAATATTTGATACAATTTATCACGGGGGCTGAGCGAAATTCAATTAAAAGGTACTTGCATATGCGATTTTTAGTTTGATTATAGTTCCCTGGTATCCCATGAGAGTTGTCAGAAAAAATTGAAATTATCGCCTGAGCCTTTTTTGCAAAAAATTCCGTTTTGTTTTTTAAAAATTATCAGATGTAGAATTTCCATACAAGCTGACAAGCTCTTCAAACTCTGGTAAATTATAGGTAAAAATAAATTTAAAAGTACTGTAGACATCTTTAAGGGTGTGTCTACACGTACCGAAAAAGCCGGCTATTCGTACCGAAATTTTGTTACAAATAATCCTTTTTCCAGCTACCTTTATTCATACCGAAAAAAATCTGGCTTTTTGAACCGAAGTTTCGGTACACGTTGCCACGGCCAATCTTTAAACTATAAAAAATATGTATTTAAAAATTCAAGATTCTTTCATCCTGTAAAAATATTTTTACTCTATTTATTGCGGAGAATGTTCAGTTTATGTTGCAGAAGAAATTCGGTGCATATTATTCCAGGAAATAAAATGTTCAGGTCACATTTTGGATAATTAATTGTAATGAAATTACAAATTTTCGTATTCCAAACCCGATAATAACTTCAATAATTTTTGTTTACAAAATATAGGGCTCATTTTGTAATAAATAACAAATACTTTTTGAGGATGAAAGATTTCTTTAACCGCAACTTTGAGAGTTTAAAAAATCTAAAGCTAAGCAAATTCATGTGCAGACCTAAAACCTCTAAACGTAACCATTAAACAATTGGTTTTAATAAAAATGGTAGTGTTTGCAAAATTCTTAATTTCAAACTTTTATTGGGCACCCTATGCTACATCTCATAATTTTTGAAAAACAAAAATAAACTTTTTCAAAAAGGGTTCACGCGATGATTTAAAATGTTGTCTGAAAACTTTCATGGGATGCCAGGGAACCATAATCAAGAAAAAAATCCCATATGCAGGGTGCACAGTCTTCCCCCTTTTTTCTTAGTTTCCAATTCTTTCTTGAAATTCCCCTTTTTCCCCTATTCTCAAAAAACTTCCCCTTTTTTCCTTTTTCTCTTTAAATATACGATATTTGAAAATACAATATTTGAATTACACGGAAAATTCTCGGAAATTATTAAGTACTTGAATGAATTATTTATGAATTTTTCCTATTGGTTTAAATATTATGACGAATTTCTTATATTTAGAGCTTTTACTAGTGAACACTAATAAAAAGTTCGAAATTTAAACTATTCCGTTTTTGATTGAATTCATCAGAGTGGTGGAAAATTAATTTTTTGTAATTGAAAATTGAAGTTATTATTTGTTGTTAAAAATTGATCTTTTTTAGTTCAAAATTCAACTCTTTGGTTAGAAATTCATTTATTTTGTTTACAATCGTCTTTTTTGGTAGAAAATTAATTTTTTAAATTGAAATTCAACTATTCCAGTTGAAAATTCATCACTTTTATGGAAAATTTATTTTTTCTAATGAAAATTTAACTATTCCATTTTTGGTTGAAAACTGATCTTTTTTATATCACTGTGAATGGATTTCCAACGACGTATGTATATCCAATTTTTTAAAATAAATTCTTGAATGGCAGAAATCATAAAAAAATAATTGAAAATTATTTAAAAATAGAACATTTCTTATAAAAAGGTTGTTTATTCATTTCAACATGTAAAAATAAATGTTTAATCTTTCCCCTATTTTCCCCTTTTTCGTGAGAAAATTACCCTATTTCCCCTCTTTTGAGCTCCTTTTGCGCTGTGATCCCTGCATATGGAAGGACCTTCCAATTAAAGTTGGTTCAGCCCCACCGTGTTGCTGGATAAAATATTTTTTCATTTGTAAATTTAATCAGAAGTTGAGAAATAAAAATGTATCATGTGAAAGAGACAAGTAGCAAAGACCGTTTCCAATCAGACCCTCAGTGGTTGAAATCGTCTCTCACAATCAGTAGTAAAGCCATGTGCGCTCGGCTGACGGTTTCCCAGCTAGTGGAAAAGGTCAACGCGTCGCGTATACCTACAAGCTAGAACGGGTTGTGGCTACAACAAAGAGTCGCAACGGACGAGGGGTCAGCCGACCTTAAGAATGCACGAGTTAAGTGTTACTTTACTACCGTAAAACCGCTTATCTGGATCAATCCACTAAATGTACATACAGCGATATTTACAGACTTCGAGTCAATCACTTGACGAATGACGTTCGACATTTTACCTTTTATGAGGCAGGACATAATGTATAGTTTGTTTGGTGATATTTTATCCAATGTAAACAGTCCCAATAATCATGAACCTTCGTTATAATTTGAATATACTGTTAAATAATATTTTAAAAGTAACATTTAATGATAAACCCATTTATTTTTAGCATTTCATACTAGCAAGTGGCATGTAAGTGCATTTAGATTAAATAAAAAGCAAGAAGCACACCAAGAGGAATAACTCACATTTGCCCGATTTTCAGAAGAGTGGAAGAACTTTCTATAAAATCTAATTTTCAGTTTTATTGAAAAATGAGAATTTTATTTCTAGGTTATTAGTTGCTGATTGAAGGCGAAGAAAAGTTTGATTAATAAAAGTCAACCAGTTCCGAAAAAGGAAACGAGATCGCTTTTATTTTGAGGATGAATCGCTTATTTTCAATACTTTGGACGTTAATTAAAAATTGATTTCTTAGTTTATTGAAAAACTGAGAATTTTGTTTCTAAATTATTAGTTCCTGAATAGAGAGTAAAAAAGTGTGATACGTGGAGTTCAACCCCAATATTCTATAGACTTCTAATAGAGCTTAAATTGAAGGTGGAACATCGTGCTTTAACATGAGTTTAAAAAAAAAGTTTCCGTCGCCTATCTTGAGCGATAGCAAGTTTTTTTTGTGCATGCGTTCTCCCAGGTGGTAAGGAGGAGCGAACGACAGCACAGCAAAAACCAGTTACTGCTCAAGATAGATGGCGGAAATTTTTGTGCAATATTATCATCTTGAAGTACAAGCTTCAAACTTTACCTCTACGTCATTTTTCAAAATTGGCTACTCAGTATAAATAAACAATTATATGGTATAGAATTTATATTCATACTACATAGCAAATTGAGCGGAGCAACACATTTTCTAATACATGAATTTCGTTTAATTTTTCCCCAGAATCGAATAGCGCTATTAGTTTTTCCGTATCTTGCATATTTAAAGAAATTGTTTAAATGAAAATCGTGTAAGCAAATTTAATATCAATTTTTTCACCATTGTGCAGTGAAATTTTAGAGAATTTTTAAGCCAATAAAACTTGTTTAAAAAGAAGTAACACTTACACGGTTATGCCGTGACAACTTTCACTTATTTTGAAATATTTTTGTATAGTATTAGTCTTAAAATTGACATTTTCAACATTGATACTTTATAATCATTTTTTACCCAAAATCACATTGCCATAAATCGAGAGAGCAACTCACATCTCAAAAATATATATTTTTTTATTCCTATATTTTTCCCAATCGTTCAAATTTAAATATTTAAACCCTGATAACTAAATTAAAAAGTAGGCAGCCAGATTTATACGGTACAAATAAGAGAGTTGGAAAAGGGGCTATTTGTACTGACATTTCGGTACGTACAGCTGGATATTTTCGGTACGCGTAGACACTTCCTAAAAAGTAAGCTATTCAAAATTTAACACTTCTACATTTCACCAATTTAAATAATATATAAATAATTTACAAAAGTGGTAAATAAATGTTGATAAAATAATAGAAATTCTTCCTCTCCTCCCCCGTTTTATGTCCAAAAATACACATGTTAATACACTTACTTTAGTTTCATATACAAATAATTTTTCAAAGAGAAGTAAAAAATACTAATAAGGGGTGATTTACCCTCTTAAAATACACTTTCGTGAAAACCTCTAAAATACGTAAACTTTAGAATTTTATATTCTTTAGAATAAAATTATTTTTGTAAATAATGGATTATTTTTACAGTTTTCGTGAAGCAAACATTAAAAAAAAATATATTTCCACCCTTACCAAAAATAAGGAATGCAACCTTTGGGGGGGGGG
>CAKNWW010043256.1:0-15274 GCA_932074435.1 Andricus kollari
AACTGACTCTTTTTCATATTTATTATCAACCGTAAGCTTTCTAAACACTCTTTAGATGCTTAAATCTAAATAAAGAATTGAATTATAGTTTAAACTGCGTAGATGAGAAGCCACAGGTTTCATTAGTTTTGTAAATACTTTAGGGACAGTACAAGGACCAAACGGAAGACAAGTAAATTGATAAACCTGTCCATTAAATTCAAAATCTTTAACATTTTATGCCTGGTTCATGTATTAATACTAAATAATACGCTTCCTGCACGTCTAGAGTTGACGTAAAACAGTTCGGACTCAGAAAACTGACAGCTGCTCTGTAATCTTCGAGCTTAAAATGCTTCATTGGAATAAATTCATTTAGATCTTTAAGATTCAAAATGAATCTAAGAGACCCATCAGGTTACGGTACAAGAAAGAAGCTAGAAATAAATTGATCGTTTGACTGAATTTAATCTGCTACTGCTTCTTTAGCTTGAAGTTGAGAGATTAGCCACATAATATTATCCATATCTCTTTTTGCCCATTTGGATTCATGAACAGGCTTTATTTGGTAAGGAGGAGAAGAGAAGGGTATCCTATAATCCTTTATTCAGGATGAAATTCGCGGATCTGAGGTTACAGCTTCTCATTTTTTTTAAAATGAACGTAATCTTCCAACAATTATACTTACAGAAACCTCTAGTATTTCCTCGTGGTCTTGCACGGTGTTTGTGGTAGTCCTGTTGGCGCAGATTCTGAGATTTCAGAAGAGCCGTGAAGGATTTCTTCTGCCTGCCATTCCTGACGTCTGAGATTTTGCAAGTCTTAAAAACTTGGCCGAATTCTCGAGCAATTTAGGAGACTTCAAATTCCCTCGCAGATCCTTTCCAAATATAAATTGGTCCATCTTTGTAGCTTTTAGGGTGTGTCTCAAAGGAGGGTCCATATTAGCGATGATCAGATTTTTTCTTACTTGTGAGTCGCCGTATTGCAGATCAGTGAGCAACTGATAGCCTCACTTAGATTCTCAATCAGAGGATCCAGAGTTTCCCCTTCTTGATCCGCATCCCTTTTGACGAGCTTCATAATGGATCTGCCTATTACAGAAATGCTAGCTATTAAACTTTTTTGTTTTGAAAGGCTCTTTTAATTTCCTGGCAGGGTGTTTTCAGGGTTTTGTGGATCTAGTTTGATTTCGTCGTTGAGCTTTAGCGGGTAAATTTCCAAACAATTAACCGGTGGCGCATATTTTATGATGAGCTTTGCTATCTCTCTTCTGACGAGAGACCAACTTTAATATTGTTCGACCAGAGGATGGCAATGTCTCCCAGGAATGCCGGCGCAAGGGCCCTGTATTCCAGGTAACGTTTGCCAAGAGAATTAAGATCGCCTTCTTTAATTCTCTTTTTTGACGAATCAGCAGCTTCAGGCGCCACCTTTTGTACCTTGTAGATACTCGGGATATTTGCAGGGAGTGTCAAATTCGAAAGTGGTGGCACTGGTTCTTTGTCTGAATATAGCGGATCATATATTTCAGGCTCCGAATTTCCAGAAGAGTATACACTATTTCTTGAACTAGAGCGTGACCTTCGCCTTTTTCGACGACTGCCTCGATCTGTTAAAAAAACTAGTTCGCATTTGTAAGAACCCTTCCCAAACAAATTTTTGCTATACAGAAAAAAGCCTGTATGGTGGAAAGACAAATTCTCTAAAGAAAACTATTTTTCCACAATGGTTAAGAGCTATTGGATACGAAATAGGTCAGACCCAGATAGTTTTTGAGAGGTGAGACCTCACAGATCATTGGGTTTGAAATGGTGACTAATACCTGACACACTCGAATCTCGTGACGAAGATGAAGAAGTAAAACTCCTACAATGCCGACGCTCATTCCTGCGTCTCGTTTTCAATTTCTTGATCTGTTTTAACAATTGACACGAATAATTTTCGTCATTAGACAAATCACTAGTGTATTTTCGTGAACGTTTATGTTTACCCATCTCGGAACGATTTACGCACACTTCTTGGACAAAGAAGAGAATGAGTAGCCACGTGTGCGGAGAGAGCAGGCGTGGGTTTTTACGGTTATTCTTTGAAATTGTAGCTGCGCAGGCAAAAAGTGGGGAATCTACGAGTTGATCTATTCGGATGTGGCTCGAAATGCAGCCAGATGTGATCATGAATTCCATTTTTACAAATTATTTATTTTATTTTAAATTTGATAGATTTTTTTCATCTTCATTCATAATTGAAGGAACGCTCAGAAAAATGTTTTTTTGAAAGGAACAAGCATTTTTCTCAATGAATTAACGTCAACATAAATGCGAACGACACCGATGCTCGCATGTAAGTACACAAAGATTTTCTTGTCTGTACGGATAATAAAAAAAGCTTTTTTATTGAATTTCATTATCGGAGTAGCCCCCCGAAAAACTCTATAGTGACTTCTTTAATCGTGATTTATACATCAGAATTGCAATCGTTTATGAATAACTACTGTTTCGTGTTCCTGTTTGTAATCTTCTTCTACTAAATATATATGACTTAAAGAAAATATAGGAAATCAAGATCTATTTTTTTCATCAATTATTATTCTCAAACTTAAAATTTTGGATCCTTTTTTGCAGAAAAACTAAAAATAAAATAAATCAGAGAACGAGAAGAATAACAAAAGCGCTCATTGCATTTAAAAAATATTTAAATCAGATCTGCAATTTTACATACAACCTTAACCGAAAAGATGCATTTCAAATTTTCTTCGAGACGAGATCGTCGAGATTACTTTTAAATTTTAAATCATATTATCCCTCGAGAATATCTATTGAATAAATTTATATATACTTTAAATATTTATCTTGTTTTATATTTGCGATCCATTTTCGCCTTGTCGGATTTCTATTTTTATGATTTCACATTGCAAAATCTTTAGAAATAGTGTATTATCTTGCTTTGGCGCTCTACCACTAGCAGTTCTATTTTCTTTTTATTAATAACATAAGCTTTTCAAGTCTCTCTAGTTCTTTCATTCTTTGCTGCTAGCCATTCTGATAAATTCAATTTTCTTCTTTTGGGCTTTTCTACCATTGTTAGATTTAGAAACGTATATTTTTGAAGTTGTCGTTAATTAGGTCAAGTGCTGAGGTCAAGTGCTGAGGAGAAAACAATGGACCAAATACATGTGACTAAACCTTATTTTGTTAATATCTTCGTAAAAAATATATTTTTTGGCGATAAGTGTATTTGGAATCTAGATTTTAAATCTAAAAAATTATTGATTGAAATAAGAAAATGATAATAATTATTATTGGCGATAAAGTGAAAATGTCTAATACAAATACAATAACTACGGCTACTTTGACATTTCATTAAAAATTCAATTTCGCTTTTTTATTCAACAGTTTAGCGACTACAACGCTTTCGCGGAATAGACAAACAGTCTACAAAAAAAGAATAAGTAACTTGATATGCGCGCCCAGAAATTTGTGCCGATGTTGCAATTTTCCTCTATACAAACTTCACTAACGAGCAGCTCGAGAAAATATATTCACTGACAAGAATTTACAACCAAACATTTAGTTGCTGTAAAAGATATACCATATTTTAGTTATTTTCACCAATTTTTGTTGGATCAAAAAAAAATTAGTTGAAATAACGCAAAATCAATTTTTGTTTTGTCAACAAGTGTTTGGTGAAAAAACAACATTTTTTTTTGTACAAGAGAAATATTTTGCTGCACAAAATCGTTTACTATTTTTGTCCCGAGCAAACATTTTACTCATTATTTAACTACACCTGTCTTCGAGAATTGCAATGTTATTATTGATCCTTCGACAAAAAAAATATATTCTATGAAAAAGATTCTCTAGAACTTCACCTCATCCAATTTTTTCGAGTTGAAATAACTTATTATCAAATATAGTCATCTGTTTAACCGAAAAAAAGAATAGCTATTATTTATTATATCCCGTAATTTAAAAAATGGGGTATATTTCAAATTTTATCGTAAAAAATCATATTTTCTCTTTTAAACTATACCATCAATAATAATGAGGTAATTCTCGAAAGTGTAATTTTAAAACCAAGTCTATCCAAAGTTTGGGAATTGCAATATTATTTTTGAAATGAATCTGGAAACTGAACTTAAAATGGAACTGAAGATGCACTGCAGACCGGCCTTAGCTGAACTAGAACTTTCATTGAATGTAATTTATTGTAATGAAAAAAATAAAATCTTACTTCCAAATTTCTGTATAAGTTTTAAAATTAAACTTTTCTCTCCGTGCATAGCTCACATTAAAGGATAAGCTAAAATGTTGGCCGGGATTTGAATTGCTAAAAAAGAAAAGAAAATCTTTTAGGATTCGAGGGAGAAAAATGAATAGTTGATGTTCCTAAAAAAAGGTTTCCATGCAGCATTCAGCTTTCAAGCACGGACAGATTGTCTAAACCCGGATTTCCATATTTGTGTAGGTGCATTTAGCGTACATTCATCATTCCAGAGTACCGAAAAGATGTAAAATAGACAGAAGTTGCATAAATAAATATAATACACTCTATAGAAAATATTATAAATACATTCAATAATTATTTAAAATAATTAAGTAATGGTTATTAAAGTCTTTTTTCAGCAATACAGGAAGAATGAGATGTTACAGACATTCAAAAGCATAAAATTTTAAATTGAAGTTTTAATTCAGAAAATATTATCATATGATGCTTTTAATGTGACAAGAAAAGAAGAAATCAGAAAGCACTATATGGGTACACTTTCTGACCCAATTTTTTCCAGAAAGTAATCCGTTTCATCTGCTGGCAGCCTTTTGTTTGAAACGTGCTTTAAATCTCAAATCCAGATAAATCCTCGAAACATTTTGTGGTTAAATTTAGTTTCACTTTTTACCACTCATATTTTTAGCGATATTTAAAAGTCTATTCACGACACTATTTGGGATACTTTAATTACGTAATTGGATCGACGAGTGTTTTGCACCTGGGATAGAGAACGTTAATTTTCGCGAACAATTTCAATTTTAATAACTATTAGAAGCTTAGTTATTATGGAATTAACATAATAATAGTAGATCTGACTCAACAATTGCAATTATTTCCTAAAAGCTCATAATTTCTGCAGTTCGTCAACAACATCAGACAAATATTTTTAATTAATTGATTTGATATGATTTATTAAGCTATAACCCAACAGTACATAGACCAATTACAGAGTTTTATAATGATTATTAATTAACAGTGGTGTCTTATCGTAAGTCCTTATTTTCTAACTCAATTTAATTTTTAATTTTGTACATAGTAGTGTTTCGCTTTAACTTTCAACGCTTGAAGAGATATCTCATATAGGTCCACGTCGGGAATAGCCATTGTACAGAGCTCATTTAAGAGATTGCACATTCTATAAATTGGTGAGTTTTGAATCACCGATTTATTAGTTGGTACTACATATGATAATTCATATGATCTAAGATTTTTTTGAGGATTTTTAAAGTTTAATTGAAGCTGTAGTTCAGGACAGCCAATAATTCCTGGAAAGGGGTCGTTGCATGAATTTTAGGTAATATATTTTTTAAATACTGCATAACATTCTGAACATTTTAGTACATTAAACATTTTTTTTGAAAACTTCATTGTCGAGAAAAAAAATGCTTAAGAAAAGTATCGAAACCCCTATTCAAAAACTCTGTGACCTAGACACGTCACTTCCTAAAAAGCGCGTAACCAATCAGAATAATGATCCATTGACTAGCGAAGTATCTAGCAGACAGCTGGTGAAAATTCAATTTACAATTTCTAACAGTGATATTTGTTTACTTAAAATTTTCGAAAAGCAGCAGCCAGTCGTAACCAAATCTCACTAAAAAAATACAAGTTTGCCTAAAATAAAAAGCTAAAAAAAATAGTAATGAATAATATCATTTAAGTGTGTGAGAGTGAGATGTTTCCAAGGATAACCTCAAATTTTGGTCAATCACATGTCGGAATTATGAGATGATTTTTCCTCCTCAAACCACTGCCGACCTAAAATTATGTCATCAGAGGTTAAAGTGATTGATTACGAGGATTACGAGTGACTATGAATGATCCTCAGCTCTGCTCGATGAGAGCAAATGTCTCACCATCCACATGCCGAATTTTGGCATATTCGCACTGTCACGACACTTTATAAAATCCTGGTTTTAGTTAAATTCCAGGCATTTTAAATACCTTTTAGGCCCTTCTTTATACTTTTGAAACACGTTCACAATAATAAACACAGCAATAGGTTATGTTTACTATTTACCCTTTCAATAGTTAGCGGCCTTATTGATTCCCCCATAAACTGGACAACCGCGCTACTCAAACGGAATTACTTCCGGATATGTGCGGAACCAATCAGATTTTCCCGCAGAAATTCAAAAAATGTACTTTTTAAACATGAAAAAAAAAATTTGAACTTATTTGAAAAAACTTCACTTTCGTCAACAAAAAATATTTTAAAATATGCAACAACCCCATTAGCTTAAATACAAAAATTAATCAGAGGACCAGATGTCTCTCCGGGTAGTGCATGCTTTGAATTTGTTACATTAGCTTTTTTAATCACTAACTCGTGGGGGATAAGTGCCATCTTTCTTGAATGGAACGAATTTTAGAAAACACATCGATTACATTTTGGTTAAACGGGAGCTAGACTTGTGCTGAGTACTCGAGCTTTAACCTGACGAAAGAGTTGAAAAGCACTATAAGGGTTTCTTTATTTTTGAAGTCTTTATAAGATCTTAGAATTGAACCTAAAATTTTGTTTACTGTGGACAATTCGTGTTCTTTAAATAAAAATTTATTAACAAAATTAAAAATTATTTTATTTTCGCGGTCAATTTTAATTAAAATAACTATTAAAATGTTAACTGCTATAGAATTAACATAATAATAGTAGACCTAATACAACAACTGAAATTCTTTGCTGATAGATCATACGTTTTGTAAATACAAAGAATAAAATGTTCTAATTGATAATTTCAATTAAATTTTGATTATTATTGTGGACTAGCAGTAAATGCATGCGCGAAGCTCGCATTCACGTATCTGGGTTTGTATTTGCTATCATTACAAATATAAACAATCTACGAATCCATTATTAAACCAATTTTTTTATATTTACAATAATTCATAATTCTGATTTGACAGCATTTTAAATTTAAAAAAAACGTATTGAACGATTTTGAATTGAAAACGATCCACTTCAATCTTTTTAGATTTAGTAAAATTTGGTAAAAAGGACAATATTTCGAATAGAATAAAAATGAATTGAACTTGTATCATTTTAAAATAAAAGCGTTTAAAATTGAATAATTTGAAATTAAAATGGTTTTGAAATTGAACAATTTAAAAACAGAAGCTCTCAAAATCGAAACATTTGAATCCAAACTTTACAAAATTGGACAGTTTTATTAGAAAGGAGTTGCAATTGTATCATTTCTAATTCAAAAAGTTGCAATTTCATAACGTAAAAAATTAAATATTTTAGATTAGAACTTTGAAAATTTGATCGTATGAAATTCAAATAAACAGAAATAGTATTATTTTTTGAATTTAAATAGTTTTCAATTCAAAGCGATTAAGATTTGACAATTTGAAATTGAAAACTAAATTGAATATTTTAAAGCCAAAGCATCTGGAATTCTAGAATTGCAAATTGTTATTACATTTAAAAAATTATAATTCAACATTAAAATTGATGAGGCCAATTTTTCTATAATCAACAAATAAATTTATCCTAATTTTTACTATTGAAAATACATATAAACCTTTACAATTTAATTATTAAAAAAAACGTTCAACATAAAAAGAAATTTTAAATGGGAGACATTAAAAATGAAAAAATGTCTACTCTGGAACGTTAAAACTTAACGAATCCGGGCTTCATTTAAAAATAAAAAAATCTTAGTCTCAAAAAATTGTGATATTAAAACTGTTTTGTACCCAAATCCATTGATATTTCATTTTTTTAAATTAAATTCAAATCATCAGAAATTAGCAATTTTTAAATTTTCATTTATTATACTTCTGGAAATTCTACCAATTCAATTTTAATTGCAAAATTAAAAGTTGTGAAAGGGAAAAGTTGAAAATCTAGCGTTCAACAAGAAAACTCGCAACTTTAAACATGTATCCATACGAAATCATATAAATTGTTCAACTACTGAGGTATCAATTTTAAGATATTGCATTATAAATTGAAAAAAAATACCATTCAATTTTAAGCCTTTCAATTCTAAATTGTTTCTTTTTAAAGTTGAGTTTGGAATGTTCAATATTTGGAACATCACCAAATAAAAAATAGTTAAATTGATTTTCATAATTCTGTATTGTTTTTACTCTATTCTGAATGCACTGAATTCAAAAATTTGTATTTACAAAGCTTTCAAACTAAAAATTGTGCAACTATCAAGTTCTTCAATTTGATATTCAACAATTTCGAAGAATGGCAAAAACCAGACAATTTTGTGCTTTTGAAATTGAAATCAAACAATTTAGAATGTTGAAATCTAAAATTTATTATTAAATTTAAAACTGACTAAAATTGAAACCAAATAATTCAGACTATTTAAAACTAAAATTATTAAATATAAAACTGACTATCAAGGCTTTTAATATCAAATTTTTCGATTTGGAAAGATTCAATAGTGAAATTGTCCTGAAACTTTTAATATTTGAATTCATCGATTCGAGATTTCAATTTAAAATTATTGAATCATTAGGACTATCAATTAAAAATTAATGTGAAATATTAGCAGTCAAATTCTCTATATAAATCTAAAACATTTTAGGGTGAGCTCTAAAAACAAAGACAAATTTCTAGTAATTCCCTGGTTATCAAATATTTTTCCAGGTCATTAATTAATTGATATTAAAAAGTTTGTAAAACGTTGAAGATAATAGTATCCATTTAAAACCGACTGAATGACTATTTTTACGAATAAATAATAATGTAGATTTTCTACCCTGGAGGTACTCAAAGACAAAAACCTAAGCTCTTAGAAAAAAAAGAAAAAACAACCCTTAATTCAAAACCATAATTATAAATTGAAATTATAGAAATTTGAAAGGCGATAAATATGATTATTGAGTATAATATGATGTAGTACTAAGTGGTATTTAAATTAATTGGATAAATTTTTTTACTAAAAAATGTGATTTTTGTCTCAAACAAACTCACTTTTTTTCACCGTTAAAAATTGAAGAATTTTAAATATTGTGAATCTTTAAAGTTAAATTATTCTAAAAGCGATGAAAATTATATGCTTTCTAACCGGAAACTTTCAAAATGATTAAATTCACACTGGAGGTATAAAAAATTAAACACTTCCAAACCTTCTTTAAAAATTGAAGCATTCTTAAATTAGGATCTTGAAACTAAGAAATTAAAAATGTTTAATTTTTAAATTGTGCATCATGATTTTTAAAATGCAATCATTTTAATCTAAAGTTCAAAATTAATAACTTGAAAATCAAGGGGAACAACTTCCGGATGGAAATTTCATAAGATGTCGAAATTATTATGCGCATTGTACCAAGAAAAAGGGAGATTTATAAAAACCTGCATTGCTTATATTAGAGGCTTAGTACAAAAACTCATTCCAAGGATTTTACAAGGGTCACAGCGCAAAAAGAACTCAAAACAAGGGAGAATAGGATGATTTTTCATGAAAAAGGTGGAAAATATGGGCAAGATTGAACGTTTATTTTATACCAGTGATTGATACTAACGTTATAGTAGCCCCCGTCATTACATTCTTTTAGTAATGGTAACTGTAACGCGTTACTTTATGAAATTTTTAGATTGTATTTATACTAAATTATATACCATGATAAACAATCAGGAGACGAAAAAACAAATCTCTTACTAAAAACTTCTAATATTATGGAAACTTTCTTATGGTGAAGAAGAGAACAACTCAAAACATATACAAATCAGAGAATATATTCTGCTTCCCATTAGGATCAACATTTTATATATTCAAATTTGACAGAAATTATTCGTGTTAAAAATTTTTATTATTTGCTATGTCTTCAACTAATTTCTTTTTTATTTTTCTTATTGAAATTTAAAAAAGATGTTAACGAAGCTTAGATGGTACTTGCAAATCCAAAAAATGGCCGAATCGAGAACAAATAATTTACCTATTTCAAAACCGTTTCCAAAACTTGAAAAGATTTTTTATCTTTTTATCAATACTCACAAAATGGTTCGTTACAGAATGGTTTATTTAATGCATCTTCATAAAATTATAATTTGAATACATTTTTTTCATTTCTTTTTCCGCTTATTCGCAGTCAAAATAAAAGTGCACGAAAAATTCCCTATTATTTTTTGCCTCATACCAAAAATTTTAATAAATCCCATAGCTCAGATTTTTATATGGATCGAATAATTTCAAATCAGACAGGTTCTATAATACTTCAAGTCACAGAATCTCTCAGCGACGAAATATGTTGTGTTTTAGAAGAAATTAGCCGACACGTATATCTGCGATTTGAGAAAAAAAAATTTCCACGAAATTGCGGAAAATATCTGTAAATTCGCTGAAAATATTATTATCAAATATGATTTGAATTTCGACGTCTAGTTTTGAACATTCAAATATGTTGTCTTTAGAATTCTATAGTTTTTAGCCTAATTTAGATATTTGCATTTCCTTTCTAAATTCTATTGAGCTTTACCGTCCTTTTTCGTAATCCGTCAAAAAATTTTTTACAACGTTAAAAATGAGCAAAGTGGTCGCAAAGTTATAAGCAAGTGAATCTGTATAACTTTTTGTTTTTGTAGGTATTTTAAAGAAATATTTAAAATTTAATAAAAATTAAAAAATAAACCTCAATAATAATCTATTTATTAATTTTAGGAGGGGTGCCAATGACCAGACCATGCAATTCTGGAATTGTTTCATTCATTGGCACCCCTGCCTCGTCAGAAAAAAATTAAGGTTATAAAAGGTTCATAAAATGAAGTATTAAAAGTGCCGAAAGGACAAAAGTCGTTATTAGGTATATGCAAAAGTAGTTAAAAATTATAATAAATGAAGCTGTCATTTACATACCGGTAATCGTAACCTCCAAAGTTTTGTTCATATCATAGTTTATACTTTTTAGGCTGTAAGGTATAAGTATATATTGTTTTTATTTAAATTATAAATAGAATTTTATTATCTGTATACATATTATGTTTAATAATATTGTCGTACAATGTTTTAAATGTTAGGAAGGAAGTTATGTTATTATAAATAGCAAAGCTTTTTATTATAACGGTGGGCGATTTATTTTGACTATATTTATATATCCATGGTTGAATTTGTTTCTTGGTTTTGCTAGTTTAAACCAGAAAATGAGAACATTAGTAACATTCACGTTTTTTATTTTATTTATTGGCATATGTATGCCCATCAGAGAGTATCTCTGACGAAAGAAAAACGTATGCCGAAGAACACATATGAGCAATTCCATGTCAAATCATCTGACGAATTTCAGCTATTGTTAGTAATTTTGATGAAAATTCTACTATCCGTTCTCTTAGGTGTTGAAAGGAAAACCCTAAAATAATTTTTGAAAAAATCAAAAAACTTATGAGATATTCAAAATTGAAAATTTCGGTCCTTTTTTTCTGAAACTTTCATAACTTTGGTGATTTTAATGATAATAAGATCTACTTTCTTTAAATTATTCGTAATAGGACGCAGTTTTGAAAACAAAATTTTGAACAACAAAATTCCAAAAACTCTAATTTTGAAACTGAATTTCTGAAAAAATCACTTTTTATTTTCTCCCTTTTTTTATACCTATAGCTTCCAGTGTCCTCTTCAAGCCCTGTAAATATCGGAATGGGATCTCCCTTAGTTTTCGAGAAATAATTAAGAAGTTAAAGCAATTTTAGCTTTATAAGTTATATTTTCACTTCTAGTTGATAATAGTTTGAAACCCAAGTTTGTGTCAACCCTTTCTCTATAGTATCCGAAAATTCAAAGGATTTAAATTCAGGGAAGACACACTGCTCTTTCGCGTAGTTGGAGAACATTGAGAAATTCTTGAAATGCTAGAGTCTGTCCCCGAAAGTTCGTTTGGTCGGTGGATCGTTCATTAAGTTCGTGTCTAGGGTCTGCCCAATTACTCCGTTCTTGAACTACTTATATATTATCCGATACCTATCTACAGAGATACACCTACATATGTATAGAGAGGTATATATCTATACATGGAGAAATTGCTTTTCTCCAAGCAAGGCCTAGCTGTATTGGTTAATATCCCGACATCGTTCCGAGAGTTGATAGCCAATCACGGTTCTGGCCGCGACGTTCATTTGTTTTGCAGTGCGGTGTGCCATCCAATTTTCTCGATCGATTTCCTGCTTCCCTGCTGCGGACAGCGGCGAACTGTCTGCTGCGGGCCTATTTCCCATAATTCAGGAAATCAAAATCCTTTGACGATTATTGCTTCCTAAATCCTAAAACGTTTAGGAAACGTCCATTAATTACGTAAGGATGAGTTTTGAAATAAGATTTCGAAATATTTTCAAAGAGTTCATAGAAATTTAAGGGATTTGAATTATTGTATACTCCTTAATTTCTGGAAATCCCAAACAAATTTCAAACCAAATTTTTGTTTGCTATACCAAAAATTTAGGAGTATACAAACATTGATCGGTATTTCAAAAGATGAAACAAAACTTCAAAGGATTTTCGAATATTATAAAGGATTTTAAGGAACTTTAATTTGCGTTTAACGTGTAGATTTTATTATTTCTATTTTATTAAAATTTATGTAAACAATTTAAACGTGTAGAGTTTAGCGTGTAGACTTTTGAAATGTTCAGTTTGACGTGTAGGCATCAATATTAATCGATCCCTGCTTTAATATAAGTATTTTATTGAGATATTTTTAGAAAAATTTATTATTCAAAGTGAAAGTGGAAAAAGAATGGGATTTAAAATGGTCAACTTTTTGGCAATCACCCTTAGACGGCTCGACCATTGTAAATTGTGCAATTTTGAATATTTAAATTATTTCGTTTTGAATGTTTTCAATAACAAAATTCATCTGTTTAACTTTTGCTTTCAAAATAAAATTGTGTTCAATAAAATTTAAGTTTTACATTTTGTTAATTATTATGACTGAAATTATGAGATTTTGAAATTGAATACAAAGTGGTAAGGGACCTTTTTATGGCCATGAGTTTTTAGAGAAATAATACAACAAATTTTGCAATTATGAAATTGCCTGGCTTGGGCCACGGCAATACTTCTACACCGGTAAAGTTAAATTTAAATTCATTAATAGCATTCAACGCATAACATAATTTTAAAGGGGTAGCAAGATATAATCTAAATAATCCGTGTAATATCCGCTTCGATAACTGGACTTGTTTGTTATTCAAAGTATACATAATTAAATTGAGCTCTCGCATAAGTGGGTCACGTTTAATTATAATTGATTTGCACAAAACATGACAATGCTCCGGGTTACTTTAATTAGAAAAGGGGATCAAGTGATACATTGATTACGAAATTCAAATATTTAATTATATTTAGTTAGGTTATATGCACTCACTTATGCTCAGTTTAACTTCAATATAATTTTGTTATATACTTACAAAAAAAAAAACATCTATCATTACTATTGTACACCTTAACATTTATTTGGATTAAATTCAGTTGAAACTGGATCGATTTTGCAATAATATCATTATGTATAATGGCGCTTCAGAATCTAAGGTGAAATTTTGCAAGAGCGTTGACTGAAATCACTTAAATGTCAGGCGTGATTGACAATGTCGTGTCTGACCACAACGTAACTTTATCACTAGTTTCAGCTGCCGATCTACGCCGTCAGTCATTGTCCAATCAATACAAGTCAGGATTCTTTATCGCTGTAGTGCTAAACATGCTACTGACCGAAATTGCATTATTGATTTTCGAAAGAGGTTATAAAAATCAAATTTCAACGAAATAGAATTATTTGCAACCAACAAGATGAATTTTCAACAAAAAAAAAAGATTATATTTGTACCAAAAAAGACGAGTTCTCAATAAAATACATAAATTAAAAAAAAAGACATAGCTTTTCAAAAAAAAAGTTAAAATTTCAATTAAGAAACAACAATTTTCAAACCAATAATAGACTTCTTAAATTTTCAGTTAAAAAAAAATACATTTTTAACCAAAGAAAAACGATTTTTTTAGAAAATAGTTAAACTTTCAACCAACGAGATTAATTTTCAGCTAAAATTATGAATCTGCAGCAATAGGAACAACAACAGAAAACTGAATTCTTAACAAAGTGGTTCAACTCAAAACCATGTTGTTAAATTTTCAACCAAAAAGAAGAATTCTCAACGAAAATGTAATCAATGATATTTCAACCAAAAAATATTTTACTCTTGAATTAAAAAAAAATGGAACTGAAACAAAAACTTAAAAAAAAAATTAAAATGTTAACCAAAAAAGATGATTTTTTCAAACAAAAAAAAAACGTTTTTTCTACAAAAAAATTAAATTAAAAAAAACAACGATTTTTTAACAAAATAGTTGAATCGTCAACCAAAAGAGATGAATTTTCAAGCAAAAGAAAAAATAAATTTTCTAGCAAAAGAAAAAATAAATTTTCTAGCAAAAGAAAAATTAAATTTTCTACGAAGCAATTGAATTTTCAACAAAATAGTTAATTTTGAACAATATAATAAACTTTCAACCAAACAATAATATTTTTTTAGGCAAAAATATGATTTTAGACTTTTAAACCCGAAAAGATAAATTTTCAAACAATAATATTAATTTTCAACCGAGAAGACTTTTATATAAAAAAAGATGAATTTACAATCCAAAGGTCGGATTTCCCGTTCAAAAAGACGATTTTTTAACAAAGCAGTTGAAGTTCTGGCAAAAAAAGATGAGTTTCTAATAAAATAGTTGATGTTTCAACAAAATAATTGAAGCCATGCGTTTGAATAAGTCAACTGAATTTGCCCCTTTTTATCGCGCGTCTACAATTACAGTTCCAAAAAAATAGTTGAATTTTTAACGAAATAGTTGAATTTTCAACCTAAAGAAATGAATTTTCAATCAAATGGTCAAATTTTCAAACAGAAAAGATTAAACTTCAATGAAAAAAAGTTGCATTTTCAACCAGAGTTTTATTTTCAAACTAAAAAGATGAATTTTCAATCAATTTTTCAAATTTTCAAATTTAAAAGATTAAACTTCCATGAAAAACAGTTGAATTTTCAAGCCAAAATGAAAAAATTTTTTAGAATATA
>CAKNWW010043290.1:0-12961 GCA_932074435.1 Andricus kollari
ATTGGTGGTTCATTGAACCGCATGTGCAACTAAGAAAGGTAATTGCCGATTTTGTTGAAAAAACTTCATTTTTAAGGAAAATTTCACTAGCCCCTCCCTCCCCACTTTTGACATCTGATAACTCGGTTCGCGTTAGGGGGCACAATTTTTGATTGGTGGTGTATTTGAGCGCATTTGAATCAATATGGTTAGATATGAAAATTCGGTGGTGGGGGAACTAGTGAAACGGACCTAAATATAGCTCTTCTCTCTAAATTTGAATCAGTGGAATTTAACTGGTTCTCAGTGATGTTACACTGAGTGAAATAAGCGTCACTGTTTCAATCAGTGACAGTTTCTCGCCATGCCATGCCGGCTGCGTCGGTAACTGCAATCATAAAATCATACAATTGTTTCAAGTTTAATTGTTTTACTAAAATCCGTCGCGGAAGTGGTTAAAGCTTATAATTATAACTCTTTTGACTTAGGAGATCAACTAAAAGCATAATAATCAAATAGGTATCTAATAAGAGCTGGAAATGAACAGAAATGTCAAATGACGCTGCGGCTGCGTCGTTCACATAAAGAGGCAAGTTTTGATCAAATACTTGTATAGTACACTCAGACACAATTGCACATCACTTTAATTGTTATTTTTCTTTACCGTTCTACAACATTCACTGATTTTTCAGTGAAGCATAAAAACATGACTGGTTTATCATTGAAAACCTGAACTACTGATTGAATTAGTGAACATTTCACTGATTCGAATTTAGAGATATGGCCGGATTTAGTTCAGGAGATATTCGTGTTTTTCTAAGTCCGAGTCAAAATGATTATTTTCGGGTTTGTATGGGGGATAATACTAGGATCTTTGTTGAATATATTGGGACTATACATATGTACCAAAAGAAAACGGAAGTTTGTAGAGGAGAGTACCGAATATGAGATATTCTCGTAATATGAGATAGCGGGGTTTTAGCTAAACTAAAAGGCGCACTCTTTTGATTCTATCACTAACGTGTAGCACTTAAAGAAAAAGTTATGAGCAAACTGTTTGTGAAATCGGTGGTGGTCGAGTTCTTTGAAGGGAAGTCTTTAAACCCTATTTATTATGCATTAAATAAATATTTAGCAGTAAAGTCTGCCTGGAGGGATAGGGATTGAATAACTAAGTAGGAAAATATCGATAGTGTTCAAGTTTTTTAATGTACTGGTTAGGCGTAGTAAATGCGTAGTTGTACGGTATGGTTCGCATAATATGAGATACCTGTGGTTCTACACACATGCGAAAGTGATCAGCGTCAGCGCAATTTCAAAAGTATTTTTACGTGTATTTAGGTAGGTGGGGGTGAAGCCACGGGATTTTTAAATTCGTACTACGGATGAAAATAGACATTTAAAACTGCGCGGGGGAAACTGTTTACAAATCGGTTTGTGACTACTGCAAAAACTGAATATATCTGAATAACAGAAGATTAACACTTTGGAAACATACCATAATGTTTTTCATTAAAAATAATACTTTATTTTGCATTTTATTAGCGATTTCCTGGGGTATCTCATATTATGAGAATAGTTTGACGAGTTTGGAAAAGGCAATTTTGTTAAATTTTTTAAATTTTCAGAAGAAAAAAAAATTGATAAAAAAGTTCAGTTCAGCACCTTATGGTAAACTAAATTCCCATTAAAATGGCCTATATTACTTTTAAATTCAGTTAAAAGAATTCCGGCAATCACACCAAACAGAGTTGGTATCTCATATTTGGGTATTCTCCTCTATGTTTAATGTTCGAAGCAAAATGCATGGAGCAAAATGAGATTAAAGAGTTGAATATTCAGTACACGAATTGTTTAATGATTTCGAAATTTCAGGAATAGATGCCGAAGACACGGTAAGGAATGTGAAACTTCAGACCAATCATTAAAAATGTTGATCTCTCCTGCATAAAACCTTAACTTTTATTACTTTAAAGTTAGTATATACACTGCATATGTTATCATCTACAATTTAAGTACGTCAAACTTTAAAAAAATGAAACTAAAGTCTCTTCTAAAAAGTGTGTTTTCTCGAAAAAGAATATAAAGCATAAATTACTATACTTTCTAACATCAATAATGGAAATCTGTGTATCGTGCCTTAGTTGCTCAAAGGACGATGTCTTAAAGGGAATTAATCAGAGTTAGAAAATGGGATTCCATTTTTCAGTCGCACGGTTGAATATTTTTATCTGATATTTTGCATACCTCATCTAAATATTAGTCTGTTTTGCTTACCAAAACCGGGTTTTCGAAAAAATGTTTATATTTTATGTTACAAACAAAAAGAAAAGAACAATAGCCTCAGATCGCAGTGATACTCAGTGTTAGCTGTATGTGCATTTTCGTGGCATAGCCATCGACCCTCGTCAAATTCACGAGGCAGACACCCCGGAGCGCGTCGAATTACCTATAACGAGTGACCCCTTCATTGTTATCCCTCCGTTAGACGCAACCGGCCTGACAGGCCACCTCAAGCTGTTTTCGCTCATCGCTCCTACTACAGAACGCACATGGGCTTGACCTTCTCAGTAATCGTTGATCAATATAAACTCTTTCGGAAACCTCTAATCAGTTTTATAGCAGACTAGGTAAAATGTGACTATGATCCTTCAAACCTGCCAGGTTCCCTGCACCAGAGCGGACCGAGTGGCCAACAAGTTAGCAAAAAGAGAAACTTGCATAAAATGTAAACTTGAAATTTTACTCTCAGGGGTTTTTTGGGTTGCCAATAAAGAATTTGATGTCGATTCCACAAAAAAACAAAATGGCGGATGCAATGTGGCGGACACTTGTATAAAAAACTTATTCGATTTCGATGATAATCGTCATACTGGAGTTTCATGAGTCGATGATAACATATTTGTCATCATTTTTACAAAAAATATAATCGCGAATGCAATATGGCGAATAGTGTTTATGAACAACAAACAAAATGCGAATATAGACTATAATGGTCGCCATATTTGATCCAAAATTTTTTTAACGTCAAAAACCCCTATATTTTGTGCAATTAAAAAAACCCGCAAATTCTGTGATTCTGCCATTCAACATTCGCCATATTGGATCCACCATTTTAGGTTTTGTAATTCTAACGTCAGAATTGTAATGAGCGAACCCAAAAACGCCGTACATCAAGTTTCAGACGAGTTAAAAAAAAATCGCTAATTCTGCGATTCTGCCTTTCAATAGTCGCCATATTGGATCCACCATTTTCAATTTTGCAATTTTAACATCAGAATCGTAAGCAGTGTCCCCAAAAACCGTAAGATAACTTTCTATAACAATTATTTCTGATGTGCTTCTCGAGTGAATTCATGAAAATCGGTTCATGTTTGCAGTAATACGCAATATTTGCTACAGCTTTCAGTTTTGCCCCAATTCGCAATTATTTTTTTTTTTTCAAATTAAAATGCCCTAAATTTCAAAGAGCGCTTTGTTCATAGATTTTTGCATTTTCATTTTTTTATTTATTATGTTTACTCCAAGTATGAGAAAATCCAGATTTTTTACAAAATCATGATTTACTCTTTAACAACGGTTTGCATATAATGAAAATCATCTTGAATCAATGCAAAAGTACTTCCAGAATACAAATAATTTGATTACTATATTTTTAATTATTGTAAACAAATTAAATTAACAAAAAGCCAAATATTGTAATTTTTGTTGAAAAAAATGTGTTCTTGGATGAAAATGCCTTAAATTATAGTGAGTGTGACTGTTATTCACAATTTTCATAAAACATCAACAATTGTAATGATCATAAACAATTTTTTGCAAAAATTTGGAATTTGTGGTTGCTTCTATTTCGGGGTTTCCTTTATCATCTGAATTGATGTAGATATTCGGAAAAATGATATATGTTTGATTATTTTGGTTAAAATACAATTGTTGATTTTGTCAACAAATAAAATAAGTAAATATAAAACTTTGACCTGGAAAATAATTTTTTTGTAATGAAACTGCCTCAGCTGTTTGTGAGAAAGATTTGCAGTAACTGTATCTGTGTAAAATTGACATTAAATAATTATTATTTATTATTATTTAATTTAAAATATTACGACATTTGTATGTATTTGAAAATATTACAATTGAAGGCCGGGATGCAAGAACCGGGCGAGCGCTCGAAAACGTGAAAAAGAATTGTCCAAGTGTCTTGTGACATTTAAATTTTAAAGTTCAAAAAATTAAATTCAAAAAAATATTGACTTGTACAGCATATTAAAATGAAACTTTTTTCCATTCAAAGTTTTTCTTCCCGAAGTATATTTTAAATAATGAAATTGAAAAAGCGGGAAAAATTTTCCCCAAACTCAATTATTTTTTAAAGCATAAATCGTCATTAATCAGGCAAATATGATTGAAACTGTTTAAAATTTGGTATACACATGCATTATACCCTAGCGATGCCTACAAGATGAAGAAAAAAGTCAAAACTGCCAATTGTTTAATAATAATTAATTGGAAATTGAGACCTGACGGTAAGCACGTTTTTTTAGTTTCGGCGAAGAAAAGTATCGAGGGAACTTTAGAGTTAAAACAGCTTCCAGTGAGACATTCATTCTCGTCTTTGCAATAATTAAGCATTGAAAAGCATGCCCCTTCCCCAATTAATAGAAAATCGACTGCTTTATATTTTTGGACACTTCTTTGTTTTCAGTGAATTAGCAAATAACTCAAAATAGACAAATTTGTGCTTCGCAAGTTGTTCCAAAGATTATTACTGAGTCTTGGAAGAACTCTTAGGTTTTCCGAATAGTAATAAAATGTTTATAAAAAGGTAAAAATTTCAGAAAAACTCGCCACTATCTAGCATTATTGCAGGAAAAGATAGTTAAAAACCAACAATAATTTGATTAAACACTTATTTTTTGCTGAATTGCATTAATTATTACCTCACTCTAACTCTAAGTGAAAGGTTGACAAAAAGTGGAAAATTTTAGAAAAAAACGCATCTGCCTAGCATTACTATAGGAGAAAATATTTATGCATAATAATAATTTGTTTGTACAAATATGTTGGTTAAATTTCAGTAATTACCACACTCTAAATTCTAAATAAAAAGTAGACAAAGAGCTGAATACTTCAGAAAAAGTTCGCAACTTTCTAAATATTATTCAACGAGTACATTATTAAAAATAATAATAAGTTGTTTAAGAAATTATCCTCGTTAACGTAAATTAATTATTACCTCACTATAATTTAAAAGTAGACCAAAAGCGGAAAAATTCAGAAAAAACCGCGACTTTCTAACTATATTTTAAGAAAAAATACAAATCGTAATATTTGTTATTGAATAATAACAATTGTTTATTGACAATTTTATATATAAACAGTTAATCCAAATGTCTCTCGAAAAATAGAAAGCAGTTTTAGTACAAAAAAAAATTATTTTCACGGCCAAAGTTTTATATTTACTTATTTTATTTGTTTACAAACCCAACAATTGTATTTTAACAAATATAATCAAACATACATAATTTTTCCGAATATGTGCATCAATTCAGATGATAAAGGAAAACCACAAATTCCAAATAATTGCAAAAAATTGTTTATGATAATTGCAATTGTTGATGTTTTATGAAAATTGTGAATAACAGTCACTCTCACAATAATTTAAAGCATTTTAATCCAAGAACAAATTTTTTTCAACAAAATTTACAATATTTGGCTGTTTGTTGATGTAATTTGTTTATAATAATTAAAAATACAATAATCAAATTATTGTTGTTAAGCAGTTAAAGAGTAAATAATGATTTTGTGAAAAATCTCGAATTTCTCACACTTTGAGTAAACATACAATAAATAAACAAATGAAAATGAAAAAAAGTCTGACAAAATTGCTCTTTGAAATTTAGCGCACTTCAACTTAAAAAAAAAATGGCAAATGGGGCAACATTGAAAGCTGTAGACTTTCTTGAACGAAAAAAATGCGTTTCCTCCCACTGTGCGGTGTATCTAACTATACATTTGTGAGCTGCAAATATTACGTATTACTGCAAGTATTAACCGATTTTCATGAATCTTTCTTTCATTTTCTTGAAATTATATGAATAAACTAATTCTACTAATTAAAATTAAATCACGCCATGCTTGAATAATTTCAGTTTTTTAACCGGCCTGCAACTCATCACAATGAAAGGGTCATTAGTTATAGGTAATTGGACGCGCTCCGGGGTGTCTGCCTCGTAAATTTGACGACGGTTTGTTGAAGTGAAAACTCTATATTCCCGTTGTAGTTGTGCTTATATGTGTAGTGTGCATGCAAAACGATGGTGTACTGTGCCATGGTGATGTTGAGAGTGGGGAGAGCCTGTGGGCCAGCTCACGGAGCGGCGTCAGTACAACCGAGAACGTCTTAGTGGTAACTTGTTTCTGTAAAGCGCTTTGTTTTCTTTTTCACTATTATATACTTTGTGTTCAATAAAACTACTTTTATTCTTGACTCTAATTTATTGTGTATTAAAGTCAATAACTTTAACAGGTTATGGGCCCAGTGTGAGTGGCTTGTGAGAATAAATGTGAAGTGAAAATAAGTGAAATTTGAAAATGGAGTCGACACATTTGAAGGTTGAGAAGCTTCGTGACAAGGACAATTGGCATCATTGGCGTTTTGTGATCCGTACGCTTCTGGAAGAAGACGATGATCTCTAGGATGTCTGTGAGGGCAGGTTGAAAATGCCTACGGATGAGGGGGCAGAACGCTACGTGGAAACGCGGAGACAATTCCAGAAGGCAGATAAAGCTGCAAGGAAGTTGATTGTTACGTCAGTTGAGAGGAAACCGCTAGATTTGCTTTTGAATTGTACGTCGGCTAAAGAAATGTGGACAAAACTAAATGCAGTTTATGACATGAAGTCTGATGAGAATTTGTCTTTAATTCAAAAACAGTTTTTTGAGTTTAAGTGGGAAACAAGTGAAAGTGTTGTGCATAATTTGTGGAAGCTTGAGGATCTGGCGACAAAAATGAAGAGTCTCGGTTGTGCATTTGCGGATTCAATGATACTGACGCGCGCGTTATCTGTTTTACCGTCAAAGTATAACCATTTTTACAGTGCGTGGGATTCCGTGGACGATACGAAGAAGACAATGGAAAATCTCACGGCAAGAGTGAAACTTTGCAATTTTCAAGTAAAAGTAGCGATGAGAGTAGTTCGACAAATGAAAATAATGTTAGACAATTAAGAGATCGAAATAAAATAAAGCAGACAGAGCTTTACGGTTGTTCAGTGACGTACATTTCAGAGAGTGTACCCTCGAGTTATGATGAAGCAAAAGGTACTGAATGTTGGGTAGCGGCTATGAAAGATGAAATACAATCTTTGCATGAAAATGATACTTGGTTGATGGTTGAAAAACCAAAGGGGGAAAAAGTTCTTAGGAGTCGTTAAGTTTTTGCAACAAAGTCTATTCCGGACGGTTCTGAGCGTTGTAAAGCGCGACTTGTTATCAAGGGGTACCCGCAGAAAGAAGGGATTGACTACAAGGAAACATTCAGCCTGGTAGTTCGTTTTGATACAGTTCGAACAGTTTTGAGTATTGCAGCTTGCGATGGGTTACATCTTGCGCAATTTGATATTAAAACAGCCTTTTTGTACGGGACTTTGCAGGAAACCATATATATGGAACAACCGCAAGGATTTAATGACGGTACGTCGCGCGTTTGCAAGTTATTAAAAAGTTTAGACGGTTTAAAGCAGGCTTCGAGATGTTGGTCTAAATGTTTTACTAACTTTGTGGAAAAATTTGGATTTTAAGAAGTACAGCTGATCCGTGTTTTTATGTTTTGATTAGAGGTGACCAACGAATGTTTCTAGCAATTTATGTGGATGGCGGGTTATTAGCTGCCACTGATGAAAATGTTTTAGATGAGTTTTTAAACGTATTGTGTAGGGAGTTCAAAACGACTAATACAAAGAATGTGACTGATTTTCTTGGAATAGAGATTTTTAGATTAAATGATGGATCTATTTTTATTAATCAAAGGCGGTATGCAGAAAAGGTTTTAAAGCGTTTTGGTATGATAAATGCAAATCATGTTTCAACTCCAATTGAAACTGGATGGAGTTCAGTGGATTTTGAGAAAAAAGATTGTACAGCACCTTATCGAGAAGCTGTAGGCAATCTCATGTTTTTGCAAGTAGTGAGCAGGCCAGATATTAGTTTCTCGGTAAATATCGCTGCTAAAGCATTCGAGAATCCAAGCGAGGGGCACTGGTTTTTAGTAAAGCGAATAATGCGATATTTGATAGAAAGTCTGGATGTGGGTTTACACTATCGCAAGACCGGCGATTTTGAAGCGTACAGCGACGCTGATTACGCAGGCGACAAAGAATCACGAAAATCGACGTCTGGAATTGTTTGTAAATATGCGAGTGCTGCTATAACGTGGCAAACCCAAGATTTTTGTACTTGAGAACTAACCCAGGGCTTGTAAGTTTGAGCGAGATTGAGAGCAAGTTGTTCCAATGTAATAGTATGAAACAGTAAGAATTGTTTCCTGAGTTTGAGGAATATAGAGTTTTAAGGAGAGTGTTGAGGTGAAAACTCTATATTCCCGTTGCAGTTGTGCTTGTATGTGTAGTGTGCATGCAAAACGAGGGTGTACTGTGCAATGGTGATGTTGAGAGTAGGGAGAACCTTTGGGCCAGCTTACGGAGCGACGACAGTACAACCGATAACGTCTTAGTGGTAACTTGTTTCTGTAAAGCACTTTGTTTCCTTTTTCACTATTATATATTTTGTGTTCAATAAACATAATTTTATTCTTGACTCTAATTTATCGTGTATTAAATTCAATAACTTTAACAGGGTGGATGGCGATCTGATGCTATTATTCTTTTCTTTTGGTTTATAACATCAAATGCACGCAAAATATCAGACAAAAATATTCAACCGAGCGGCTCAAAAATGGAATCCCGTTTTCTAACTCTGATAAGTCCCCTTAATCGAAGTACAGTATATAGTGTTCTATTGGAAACTAGACTGAGCTTGCAGCAGTCCATTAACAATTCCTGGATGCCTCGCACTCAATAACGTTTGGGTAGCACCGAACCGAAGGTTGCCTTGCATGATACCATAAGGACGTTTAGTGCCTCAAACTTTAGTATCCAGAATACCAGATTGCAGACAGGAGTTGATTGTGGCTTTGGTAACCCCGGTTCAATTCTCGGCAACTGCGTTCTTCATCTAACTCGACTTCTTCTGTTTCAGCAAATAAATATTCATAATTTAATGTTAAAAACTTAGTGTACGTATTAGGGTGTCCTAAAAAAACGTAATGTTCTTTTTTTTATGACGCACCCCCTAAACTTGTTCTATTTGGTGAAAAAATAAATGCATATTTTTCTTTTCTTTTTAAAATAATTTTAAACCGTGGTCCTGGGGCCTTAATTTGTCTCAAAAGGATTAAAATGATTAATTATTGTTAATTTTCGTAAATATTATCATAGTTTGCCAGGGAATGCAACTGTTAGTGCCATACGCTCAGAAAAAAAGTTGACCCAATTAGACCAAAAATACTACCCCTTGTTTTCAAAAACTACCCTTTATGGGAGTTAAAATATTATATCTTGAATTTTAAAGAATTTATGCGTTATTCATTGGATTCCTTGCTACGTAAATGACTTAACAAGATACAGGAAAACGAAAAATTATTTTGTCACAAAAAATTACCCTTATCATAATAAGAGGATCCTTCTTAACTTCAATAACATACTGAACTGACGAAATTGAATTAAATTTAACTTCAGGTACGATTTCCAATTTTTTAACTACTCAAATAAAAGTTAAGTTTGAAAACGATATATTTCTAGTGATTGGAAAAAATGATATACTTTAATTTAATTTCGCCAGTTCAGCATGTTATTGAAGTTAAAAAGAATCCTCTTTTTATGATAAGGGTAATTTTCTGGGAAAAAATAATTGGTCGTTTTCCTGTATCTTGTTAAGTCATATACGTACCAAGAAATGCAATGAGTAACGCATAAATTCTTTAAAATTCAAGATATAATATTTTAACCCCTATAAAGGGTAGTTTTTGAAAACAATGGGTAGTATTTTTGGTCTGATTGGGTAAAGTTTTTTTTCTGAGCGTATGACACCATCAATTGCATTCCCTGGCAAAAAATTATTATACTTACGAAAATTACCAATAATTAATCATTTTGATCATGTTGGGACACTTTCAGGCCCCAGGACCACGGTTTAAAATTATTTTAAAAAGAAAAGAAAAATATGCATTTATTTTTATACCAAACCGAACAAGTTCAGGGGGTGAGTCATCAAAAAAAAGAACATTGCGTTTTTTTAGGACACCCTAGTACTTATACATGAATATTATATGGGGTAAAATTTGTCAAGCGTACCCGAATAAAAATTTGTTTTGTTTAATTTTCTTGAAATTCCCCTAAGTTTTACTCCTAGTGGACCTCTTTCAATTCCCCAAATGATGGACCTCCAGAAAGATGAGTTGCCAACGTACAGGGGCTCGAATTTTCGACATTTGATGTCGAGCACGTTATTCAATTAATCATAACTTCTGCTAAATTCGATCAGTTTAACTTTTGTAAGAATGTTTTCTAAACTTTTTAAAATGAGCTTTACGATAAAACTAATTATTTCGAAATAAAAAAATTATTACATGCTCATTTTTCGATTTTAAACATATTTTTTAGTTTTTCTCCAAAAGTGGCCCCTTAGATTTTTTTGAAAATATTTTTAAAAAAAGCATAAATTTTCCCCTTGAAAATCGCCTAGGGTAGGAAGTGGGGATAAGATTGCTGTTGGACTTGAAAAATGGCTCTTGTGCCCGGCTGCCGAGTCGCAAACTGCTGCGCTGTAGTGTAACTAAGCACCTCGTAGGTCTCATTGTGTCCATTAATAATATTATTATAATATAACTGTAGTTATTGAACATTTTTCAAACCAATTTTTTAATTATTATTTGTTTTAAAGTTTTTATATATATTTGTATAATTTTTTATTCATGAAAACTGCTTTTTATTCATTTTAAATAGTAACTTGAAGCGTTTTACTCGAAAAACGATTTTTCGAAGTTCCATCTTCAAAAATGCCACTGTGAATCGTTTTCCAACCTAAAAAAATTGTTCCTTCTGGACGTTTGGTCATGTCCACAATAGTTCAGCTGACAACTGTTATAAGTTTGAGGACAAAATATTAATAAATTTGGGTTTCGAAGTGAGATAAAGTCAAAACTATTGACAAATTTTCTTTGTACAAAAATTCAGTTTTTTCGTTTATTAAAAAAACGGCAAAAGATACAACTTTTTGAAAGAAGTATCAGAGGCCAGTCGGAGCGGCCAGTTGTATTTTATGTGCCCTTACGCTATCCAGAGGCTCAATTTAGGACGAATAACAATTCGAGCAAATAAAAAGGATTTTAAATGGCATCGAGGGGATATTCGCTCGTTAAAAACCTGTACGGAGTAATCCCTATGGCGCCTTATTATGCATTTTTCGCCTTGTTATGCATTACTGCGCGAAATAATTGCGTTTTTACGTGTTATTATGCATTATTACGTGTTATCACACAATTATTACGTGTTATTGCACAAGTATTACTTGTTATGACGCAATTATGACGCGGATATTACGGCGCGTTGAAGAGTATCGCAGCAATAGAGTTCACTATAACAGTGGAATAGGACAATATCAGGGGAAGTAATCAGTCGAAGTAAAATTTAAACCACAACTAGGCTCAAATACATAATCTCAAATTAAAATTAAAGCTTTCGTAATCTTTATAAGTTGGGTCCATTTCAAACATAAATTTCAACATATTTTTTTTAGCGTATGACGAAAGTTTACGAAATATGTAACCCGAAACCGTTCCTAATTCCAAGTTCCAGTATATATAGTTAAAACTTTGTCATAAGGACAACCGCAGGATTTCGCTGGGAGCAGGTGCTAATCTGAAAAATTACATCCGCTCCCAGCGAAATCACGGTAAAATTTCAGCTGTAACCACGTCTCACGACCGTGAGATAGGTGGTTACAGTCTGGGACGAATTCAATACGATGATCCGGCAAAAGTCTCGTGCACCCTGATGACACGGAGCACCACCAAAAGCGCCGATGATCAAGACGACAAGCTTAACGGAATATTCCGGGTATAGCCGTCGCAACTCCATTATCAGTTCTTTATACCTCTCTTCCTTTTCATTCTCCTTGGCTATGATGTTTTTGTCAGCTGGTGCCGAAAATTCGATAACGAACATGGTTCGTTGCTCGAAGACAAGAAGAACTATGTCAGGCCTCGAGTGCGCAACAGAAACAATTGTCCAGAATATAAAGTTCCAGTATATGCGACACTTCTCATTCTCGACAATTGACTCTATTTCCCTAGGAGCGTTTAGCGGAGCGGTATTTGGGCTGATGCCGTAAGAGTGACAGAGATGGTAATAAAGCACTCTTAATAATTTAATAATTAATAATTTAAAAAAAAAGGTTAAACAACCACCGCTGGGTCTCAGTGGCAGCTACTGCCATCTAAAAAATGGCAGCGGCTCCCAGTAGGACCGCGGTAAATCCCATTCATGGCCACGTCTCACAACCGTAAGATGAGTGGTCACAGGACACGATGAAATCACAACGGCAGGCCGGCGAAACCCTCATGTGTTTTGAGCACACGAAGCGACCCAAGGATGACAGCTTTCTGCATCCATTTCGCAAGTGCCTTAGCATATTTTTGGCACGGGGGAATGGCTTTAAGGTTACGAACCAGTGATAGTTTCGCACCTCCGAGAGCACCTATCACAAGGAAAATTACTTGTACCGAATATTGTGGGTACAGTCTTCGCAGCTCCGTTTTAAGGTCTTGATACCTCTCCTCCTTTTCTTTCTCCTTGGAAGTGATGTTATGTTCGGACGGGGCCGAGAATTCGATCACGAATATAGTTCGTTTCTCGAAATCTTGAAG
>CAKNWW010043302.1:0-18659 GCA_932074435.1 Andricus kollari
ACTCGCTCTTATGTTTTCCCCGTGTCTGCGCGTGCATGAGCTTACACCGGAATAACGCAAGTGTCGTGCTACTTTTTCATGTTAATAGGGTTGTTTCACAATTTTAGATAAAATCATTTTTCAATACATAATTTTAATCTAAACTCAATGTGCGTTCTAAATTTTTTTTCTGTTGAGTTGTTCAACAGAAAAAAATTATTAAAAATTGAAGGCGGGAAAACACTTATTCAAGTTGGTGTCACGTGGGTTTCACGTGACTCAGAGGTTCTCATAATTATCAATGTGACGATGTGGCTTTGATGGAAACGATGGAAAATGAAATTTATGATAAAGAGGTTATGTCACCTAACCGTTTCATTTTCACTCGTATTTCTGCACTTACGAAATCACTATCACCATAAATATCTCTATTTTCGGGAAATTTCTGCTATTGGCTTTTACAAAACCCTCCTTTGACATTTTTTTAAACAATATTTTGATACTCCCATTTTCGACGTGCAGATAACCAAAACAAAACATCGGCACAGAAAAAGATATTTGAGAATCACTGACACATAAGCTGTGATTGGTGGAAAATCCGACCCCTTTGACGTCAGAGGGGCCCTCCAATCGAAATCGTGATAGAAAATTCATATTTCAACATTAAATTAAAAATAGTAAACAATACGTAACAAATATGTTGTGGTCGTTTTTAAAATTCGAATTTTATAAACTATAAGATCCATTCATTGGAAAAGTGATATCTGACTTTGGAAACAACCCTATTGCTCACGCACGAGCCATGAAGAACACATAACGCAAACCACTCGTGTGAAACTTATCGTGCTACTGCGGTCCGAGCCGGTACTTACAGAAGTGCGTCACGAACTTGTGTAGATAGCGACGTACTTGTGTGCATAACCGCTCGGACAGTAGCACCATGACAGATTGCATAGATTGGTTGGCGCTGTGTATTCGTGAGTGCACGGCTCGTTCATGAGTCGTCTCCAACACACTACAAACGTATTTTCTTGGGGAGGAACTTCACGTCGCCGATGAGCTCCTAACGTGACCGTAAACTTAGATGTCATTTCACTTCTTAAAGAAGAAAAATATTTTCTAGAGAATGATAAGAAGTGTTTATTAAATTAGAACAGTGAAATTTCCCATTCAATTTTTATATTACTGTGTAAGGGGATTACTTTTTGGATTAATAATGTGGCAATTAATGTTAAAGATGGTTAGAAATATAAAATACTCTCAATTATTTTATGAATTAATATTAGCTTCCTATTTTTTGCATTTGTTTATTTACCGTTTTTGATGTGTAAAAGGTCTTCTTTACTCTTGGACGAAATTCGTTTGCGATTTTTTTCGCGCTACCTTCCAATTTAATTACATTTTATGTAGAAATAATTCGTGTGAAATTTGAGCTCAATCGGAAAAGGGGAAAGAAGCCTCTAGGCCCTTAAAAATCGGAAAAAACGTTAAATTAAGCAAAAAATCATTTTTATTTGCTTATCCTGCAAAATATTAATTACATGCAAAAAATTTTAATACAAAAATTGTAGATCTATTAAAAATGCACATGTTATTTTTCACGACTATTTCTCGTAAGACTGTTTTCGAGAAAAATCGAAAAAGTATGCGATGTATAAAGCTACTTCAAGTATTCCAGTAGATGATAGTTTAGGGGGCTTCCATAAAGCACTTATTAGCACTTTTGGTCCATCTGTTTCCTGAGAGTTTTTGTCCAAGCGCTCGCGCTACCTGGTACATAGAGGCAAAAGTACTCCATAGTAATTTAGTATATTAATAGTATATTTATAGTAGTGAGCAGATGTTCTTCTAAATCTAAAGGCCCATAATCTCAGAATCTATGGATCATGTAAAGGACCACAGTCAATTCATTTACTTGACGCAGTTCTCTCTCGGATTTCGGGCGAGTTTAAACAAATTTTCATGTCAGACTGCCTTCTGCTTGTGTATTACCTAGGAATATTTATTTGCACGGATATTACTGGCATAAGATAACTGGAAGTAAATTGCCATCAAATGGAAAAGTTTTCAGTGTACAATTTTCCAATCATCGCATAGTGAAGTTAACTTTAGGAGAAAGTGCGAAACCAGCATTGTAAAAAGTGATTGTTTTTTTTTGGGAAAAAGTACGAATTTCGACTCGATAGGTCGACCAGAGTTCATGTTCGGAATCAATTACAAGGAAATGAAAAGAGAAAGAAAAGTTGCAAAACCAGAAGAGACAGCGCTGATGAGAAAACAGCGAAGTGATCGTTAAATTGAACAACTAAGTGAGTAATGTATTAAAAAACTTTCAATCATGCAGTACTCCTAATTTTTCACATTTCTGTTGTTTTATTTAATTTTATATCATTTTGTCTCTTTATTTTCTTCTAAAGAGTAAACTGCCGAATTTACGTCATCTTGAAGCAGTAGCAGCAGCAGTTTGAAATAAGATATCAATGTAGGACCAGTTGCTGCAAAATCGACTGATAATATTGTGATAGGATATTTTCTCTTTGAAGTTATGGAAGTTGCATCACCAAAAGCAAAGCAGATTATAGGGAATTTTTAGAATTATTAATAGTTTTTCTTTGCGAAACACCACCTTGTGGAATATTTTCCGTATTCCGACGGCCATCCATCAGGCGATGTGGATGGCAAAAGCTATTTATTGCTTGAAAATCTGTCTTTTTCGTGGTGAATTTGTATTATTTCTAGAAGAAGGTTATTCGATCTGTGACATTTGTATTTCTCGTGTCAGTGTGTACGCCGAAGCATGACTTGTGCGCCTTTAGCTGATTTCAGAGTTTTTTCAACACTTTCTGAAAATCAAGCTGTCGATCGCGCTTTCCCTCGGCTTTCTTTGAAAAACTGATCAATCGTTTCTGGTATTCAAGTCCTGAAGCTGTCGCATTAGCTTTCTTTGCTCCGAATTGTCATCAGAATCAAAAATGTAAATGGTTAATGCTTTGAATCGCAAAACAGAATCAGCAAATGAAAATATAAAGTGAATGAAAATACAAATCAGCGAAAAGATTTTTGATAGATTTACAACTTTTGTATAAAACATTTTTGCATATAATTAATATTTTGCAAAATGAAAAAATAAAATTTATTTTTTCTTTAATTTTATCGGTTTTTTCCCCCGAATTTCAAGTGCTCAGGGACACCCTTTCCCGTAGTCCGATTAAACTCAAATTTCACAATAATTATTTTTACATAGAATGGAACCAAACTGGGGGGTAACGTAAAGAAAATTCAAACTTTTAAAAAAGGAGCCACCTTAGACCAGGCTTCACCAGAATGGAGCCATTGGATGCCTTGGCTGCCCGTTTCAGCCGAAGACTAGATCAAACAGTCCCCAATATATTTTCGTCGAACTTGTCCATCGACTGGTCCCTAGTTCTTCGCGGTAAATTAAAATTTGAAATAGAATCTACTGTAAATTCGCAGGATTCCTGGGAACCGAAGAAAAAAATTACATAAAAACTTTCCGTCAGCCAAGAACTTCTCGTGGTAGCATATAACTGCCGAAAGTGGAGAGCCCTGTCCTAGACTAAACATCTAATACCTCGATATGATAAGTCATAAGATATGACATGGAAAGAGCAGTTATCAGTTCTACTCTAGAATTATAATATAATTCAATAATTAGATTATGTTTTACTGCTAAGGAAATGTAGGTAAAGTTAATTGGCCTTTTTGAATGAAGTTTGACAACGTGAGAGTTCTTGAATGGGCTTAACATTATAATTCAAAAGTTAAAAGCACATGAAGAAAATATCGAGGAAAATTCTATTATTCCAACTAAATGCGAACAATCGAAGTATTCGTGGAATTATGCATCTGCTACAAATGATCACTTGACTCGCGAAATAATAGAGCAGCAGTGGTTAATGGTCGATGCAACTTTTAGTTAAGAAAAGCTTTACCATAAAGAACGAACCTTTCATGTCTAAAAAAGAAGCATCTAAGGATAAATTAAAGTGAGTGTAAAAGAAAATATTAACTCGATATCACTCTGTATGACTGTCTGATATTCAGGATGGGAAATTTACAGAATTCACGATCTAAAGGAAAATCCGAATTCTAATACAAGCTTCGAATTATCCAAGTTTTTCTAATGTCTTTTTGCTGGAGTAGTTTTAAATAAGACTGAAGTAACGTGATATGCTGATTCAGATGTCTCATATGTCTACACATCGAGAATGGTTTGATTTTTGAGTTACTTGATAAGAAATTTTAAATGAATGTATTTAGTGTATTAATATAATTAGTGTATTGGATTAAAAACTAAAGAAAGTCAAGAAGTGATCATTGCGGGAAAAAGAAAAGGCAATGCATGGATTTTATTGCTTAAAAGATATGTAGAAGATTCCCCAGGTGAAGTAACTTGCATCAGATCATCAAGCTTTTGCGTGGGTCTAGTAGACCAAAAGGCTGCGGAGACTTTACCTCGATCGGAATATCGTCATCTAGATCACGCAACTCCTACTCGATAGGAATGAGCTAGAAAGTTGGAAACTACTATAAGCGATGGATTATTCTCTGGGCTGGTAAAGCCTGAACAAGTTGCGGGGGGAGGTTTAACTCCTAGATAATATCTTCCTTCGGTACTGCTGGGTTGGTTGTTCGAGACGTGTTCTTGAGAGATAGATTGTCCGGTGGAGATAGGGGAACATAAGTAGCGGGGCTTGCCCGCTCTCGGCAAGGGCTCGGTGGAGTCTTTCTCTCTAGCTTTTATGCCAACTTGGCAGGTTAACTCAGAGCTGGTCCCTCTATAGTCTAAGGGGAATCTGATGGCAGTCATCTTTTCTACGTATATGCTGAGATTAGGGAAAAGTGTGAATCCCAAAGCGTTTTGGCCGAGGACCGAAGGAGATAGGGAGATAATCCGAAATCTCAGACCCCCCAGGTCGACGACCGAAAAGTAGTAGGATAATTAGGGATCCCAGATACTCTTGGTAGAGAACCAAGAGTTAGGAGCGTTAATTCAGGATCCCAAATCCTCTAGGTTGAAGATCGAGCGTTAGTAGAGAAATTGGCGTTTCCAGATATTCTAGAAACGTGGACCGAGTAAGAGTAGAATAATTAGAGGTTTCACATCCTCTAGGTTGAAGACAAAGTATTAGTATGGTAATTATGGTTCCTAGATCCTCTGGCAGAGAATAGATGGAGATTAAGAAGTTGAGTCAAGTTAGGAATTCCAGATCTTTTTTGCATAGAACCGAGTGATGACGTAAAATTGAACTAAATTTGAATCCCAGGTCCTCTTGGTACAGGGGCGAGAGATGGTGAAAAATGTAACTAAAATTTCGATCCCAGATCCTCTTGATAGAGGACCGGGAGATATAAAGAACTTGGTAATTAGGGAGCGCGAGACAGTAGGATAATTGAGGATCCCGATGCTCTTGACAGAGGACCGATAGTTATTGAGATAATTAGGATCCCAGATCGACCTGTCAGAGGACTGAGATGTATTGTGATAATTATGATAACATATGTTCTTGTCGGAGGACCGAGAGGTGTTAAGAAAATTAGGTTCTCAAATCTTCTTATCAGAGGCCAGAAAGGTGTTAAGATAATTAGGATCCCAGATTCTATTTTCGGAGGACCGAGAGGTGTTGAAATAATTAGGTTCCCGGACCCTCTTGGCTGAGGACCGAGAGAAAAGAATAAAAAGAAGAAAAAAACTATCAGGAGGTTGGAGCCGAAAAAGTGATTAAATTCTACTGAGAATAATTACGGTCCGGTGTTGAGTGGTGCTGAGAATCTAACTTAACTCGCGGTTTCACTAGCGGACATAGATTTATTGAGCGCTGAGCTCTTGTTAACTTCTAGAAAGAAAAAAAAACAAACTAATTCTCAACTAGAGAGGGGCCTTGTTCTCGCTGGGCATCGGCTGACTTGCGACTGATTCTAAGCTTACCGCGAACGAATAAGAACTAATCGACCTATCGATAATTATTACTTAACCTATATTAAAGTATTGCGAAGCTCTTGTTTTCAGTAGCGTAAGATAAAACAATCTCAGAGAAATTTGGTTGTGTAAAAATGCTATGATTAGAATTTCAATGCGGCAGTAAAAAAAGAGCAATAAAGGACCTGGGAGACCAAATGGTTCCTAATCATAAAAGGAAACCATTTCAATCTCATGCTGTGGATGAAAACTTTTTATCAATGATGCAGCATAATACATGGAAACTTGTTGAACTAGCGCCTGATAGAAAAACAATCAAAAGTAATGGAAAAGAGCTATGGGTGAAATTTTTTTTATCATTGATGGAGCATAATACATGGAAACTTGTTAAACTGACGCCAGACAGAAAAAAAAAAATGCAAATGGATATAGTCAACGTGAAGATTCGACTACTATGACATTTTTGCACCAGTTATAAGATACAATTCTATTAGAACCATTTTAGCGGCGATTGTTCATATAGATATTAAGTTGACGCAATTCGGCGTCAAGACTGCAATCCTCTGTGGTGATATAGATTTGAATATTTATATGGAACAACCAAAAGGTTCTAATGATAATATAGGTAATGTATGTCAATCAAGAAAAGGGAATTTACAGCCTTAAACAAAGTCCTCTTAAAACTCGAAGTCTTAATAATCATTGTGTGTATGTTTCTCAAGTTTCAGTCTCTTTCACAATTTTGATTTTGTACGTAGATTATGTTCATGTAGGTTATACTTCGAAAAATAAATTATGTTCTATTTTACAAGATTTAAAAGTTTAATTTGTACTTACTGAGCAGGAAGCTGAGTACTACGTAGGACTTCCGATTAATAGAAACAGAGAAGAGAAAACTAATATTATCAGTCAAAGCCACTATATTTATGAAATTATTAATGGTTTCAACATGATTGAATGTAAAATAGTATAAAAGCCTGGAGATATATATATATACTAAGCTAACGGAAACTATGTCTCCAACAAGTAAAGAAGATTTTGCTGAGCTGGCTGGAATTCTTTATCGATAAGCAGTTGGAAATTTGGTGTATGATGCCTTAGTTAGTCACCCTTATATTTCTTATGCTCTATGAAAAGTATCACAGTTTCTGGAGAATCCAAATATAGGACCTTGCAGAGCAGTCAATAGTATTTTTCTCTATTTAAAATCAACCTGTAATATGAAAATCATGTATGATCGAAGAGAAAAATCAACCTTGAGTGGTTTTTGTCATGTAGACTTTGTAGGGGACACGGATGCACGGCAATCAATTTCTTGATACTTATTTTTGTGTGGAAATACACCTGTAACTTGGATATCAGATAAACCAGTGGCGGCTTAAAGTACGTCATAAGATGAATATGTCTCTTTAGCAGTAGCAAGAGAAGAGGCTACATGGCTAAGTCCCCAATTACTAGACTTGGTTTGTTGTAAAAGTGTTCTTAAGCTATGAGATGCAACAATCAATCAGCAATAAAATTGGTTAGAAATCCTGAATATCATCGTCGCACAAAACATATTGATGTACGTTATAATTTTATTCAGGGCCTTGAATACAAAAGGGTGATTAAAGTGAAATTCGTATCAAGAAGTGACCAGGTACCAGAAATTCTTATAAAGGATTTATTTAAGCCTTCACATAAAAATTGTCTGAAGATGATGAAGCTGAACCAAACTTAAACGCAGCGAGGTGATATCTAGTGGGAATGTTGAAAATATAAAATTCTTTCAACTCTTATATGAAGTAACCGTAGCCTGTTCTATATTTTTCTTTTGTTTATTTATTTAAAGTTCTTTTTTGGTTGCCTCATTTCATGACTTTGTCTTTGATCTGTCAACGTTTTTATTTAGGATAAACTTGTATTCATTAAAATATAAATCCACGATTAATGTATTGCAACACAGATAAAGTTTATTGAAATAGAATACATAGGCAAGGTTTATATAGCCAAGTACTTCTCAAACGAGATTGGCTTCTTTTTAAGAGGGTCCGGTAGTCGAAGCCGTATTAGCGACTTCTACAAAAATTCAAATATTTCTCACAAATATGACTTTAAGTTTGCCGGCAATTTGAGAATCACCCATATCGAAATCATATGGATAATTTGAATGCAGGTACCAGTTCAGTTCGAGTTTATTAAGAAACCAAACGACATCAGTTATTGCAAAGACTGGTTACGCATAAAACCTTACACTGGGTTCATCAAACCAGGTAAGTCTATTTTTCAAACAGTACCCAGGAAAAAAGAATCGATTCAATTGGAATTATTTGAATCGGAACATTTAAGAATGTGAATTCACGCGAATCCCGGTCAGTCGGTTTGTGAACATTTTAATCGGTCTCATGATTATTCATATCGATGTGCCTTCACCAATTCATGAAAGTCTCGTTTAATTACATCCTGAATTTTTGAATCGGAAAGATATTTACCGGCTGGGTTCCGCATATGTCACACATAATTGACAAATTTGAAATTATGTTGCACGTTTCGACTGTATTTAGTTCCACAGAAAACTGCTTACAAATCTAGTTTTAATATGATTCTCATTTCGGGGAGGCTCCATAATTATTTAAATCATTTTTTCTCTTTTAAAAACATTTTAAATCCAAAAGGGCTGGAAAATAAAAGGTTCTTCTTGCATTTCTTGCTGTTATATCACACACATACTTTGAGATAAAAAATTTAATGTTCAAATTCTGGTGGCTCTTTGCCATTGCACTTCCCCACCTATCACTTTCTATCACAACCCAGAATTTTAAAAACTTAACCCAAAACTCCTTTTCCCTGCACATCCTTCGAACTTCTACTTTCTACCAACTCACCCATTGTCCCACCGAAGCGAACCTAACCTCAAAGTCAACTCTCATCAATTTTGATATATTTCCTTTTCAAATTCGCACTTTGCACCGCTCCCTTCATTCATACTTGCGCCCCCACCGCAGGCCCGTTACTCACCGCACCCTCACCGTACTCACTCAACTCTTCACTTCTCCCCAGCCAAAAAATGATCGCATTCGAAAAACACCGTGTAACCACTATCGGTATCTGAAACGGAAGCCAGCTGCGTATCTTTTTTTTCAATTTAAAAAAAAATGAAGAAAGTGCTTTTGAGCTATTGCTTAGCTTATTTTAATCGGAAAAAAATATGCGAAAAGAATTAATCATTTAAAACAAAATGACCAAACATGTATTTTGACCCACTTACAAATTATGCTACGGCACCCTTCAAATATTTAGGTATTAGCCTTTGTAATGTGGTATGTAGTTTTACTTTCGGTCCATGAAAACATAGGATTTCAGGATAATACAAATTAATTTTAGAAAAACTAAAACCTCAACATTATTTTTTTTATATTTCAAAATAAGCATGAAACATCCCAGAAATAAATGGAAAAAAATTGTATTTTCCAGCCTACTTGGATTTAAGGGGGGATTTCTGCTTTAAGATGCCTAAAAAAACGTTTTTGGGGGGAATTTTTTTTAGGACATACAAAAATAAGCAAGTCTAGCGATCTTTTTAGAATATTTTAATGTATATTTGAAATTATAAACAATTTTTCTTGAGAGAAAAATATTCAAACGCAGCTGATTCTTATGCATATTTGTGCAGCACCTTGCAATTGCAGTCTGCAATCGGCGGTAAAGATGGAACTCGTAATCTTCATCGGAAATGAAAAACCAAAGAAAATTTTAAGTTTGATATATTTTTCTTCTGTTTAAACTAAGAAAAACCCGAAAAATTGTGAAATTAAAGTTTTTTGTCAAGTTTGAAAAAAATGTGCTGTTTGCAACATAAAAACAATCATTTCAACCTGCTAAAAAAGTAGAGATTTTTTTTTTCATGAACCTTTTCAGTTCAAATAGAAGAAAATACAAAACTGAACCTAACAAGCCTTGGTTCGTTTGGATTGGTCCTCTAGTTTTCTTGCAATCACACCCGCCAGTTTAGAAAAATCAGAAAATCGAAAACTCAAAAAAACGCGTTTCAAAGGTTTCAAAGTTTACGTTCAGAAAAACTGTTAGTTTCCGATTTCTTACAGTAATAATAGCTAATCAGCTATTCCTGCTCCACTTTTACGATTTCAAAATATTATTTCGAAGGACCGTTGAACCTTTTCAGGTACACAGTTCGGAGTTGTTAGACCGAGGGGTGGAGCGCGCGTTCCATCTGCCCGAGCGCTCGTACACCTGCTCGACACCCCACCCACCGCATTTAGTACTATATCTTTGAAAATATTGCGAATCAGCCTCTATCACATTAGTTACATATTCTCAGATATATTAGGAATAGATTTAAGCAAGAAAAAAACTCGATTTTTTGAGCCTTCTAAAGCAGGATCCCCCCTTAAAAGAGAAAAATAAATTTTTCTCAATTTTAAAGTTCACAAACTATTAATGCAATATACGGTATATGGTTTAAAAAATGATGTTTCACTCGAATTTAGTCGATCGTTTTCATTCTTCTTTTGTTGAGAAACTTCTAAAACTGCACTAAATAGATTATTAGAAAACACCACATTTTCTAGATTTAAAACACGGAATTCTGATGAAATTTGAATTTTAAAAAAGGAACCTAACGATTTGTTTTCTTGGCCTAAGATGACTAGAGCACCCCCGAAACGTGAAACATAATAAAACTAGAGCTGCAACCACTTTTGGAATTCTTGAAAACAGAAAAAAAAAATCAAGAATCGAACGATCAAATTTGGACAAGACACTCCTAAGTTTCTTCATTTACATGTAAATAAAATATAATTTAAAAAGTGGAAAGTAAAGAAGACAACCTCCAAATCCCACTCATTTTTTCTTTCCTACTTTTCTATTTATATATTTTTTTTAATCAAAGTAAAAAACATTTTTAAAAAAATCTACCAACCTTTCGGCATTCATTCAACACCATTTTCAAGGCAATAAAAATCTTTTTTCAACAAATCGAAACCCATGAGAAAACCAGGGTGTTCTCCTCATGGTATCTGACTGAAAACTAAAACCAAATGCATGACACACCTTTCTATATACCCTCTCATTCCAAACATGAAGCACGTCCAATATAAGTTATGAATTGCAAATCTCAACAGATACAGTCAAGGAAACCTACTCAGTTCAAGTTGAATTTAAAAAGAGAAGAAAGAAAAATTCATTGAAACTCATTGTTAAATACAATTAATCGTACTAGCATAATCATTATTAAATTTCTCTGAATCAATTTTTAAATATATAGATAACTCTTTTTGTTGCTTAATGTAGAGCATTTCCATACATTTTTTCATACTCTAAGTACTATTGTAATGTAAAATTTCAACATTTTCCCAATCAAAGTATACTCAATATACTCTCCCTTTTACGTGTATGAGAGTTTACAAAATAATTTTAATATTCACGTCATCATATCGATAATTATAAGCCTAATTTAACTTGCGTCAGCCTACGCATAATTATTTACATTTATTGGAAGCGTAATTCCTAGCCCTAAACTAATTCTCTCTCGTCCATTCTCTTTATCGTCTGTAGATGCGCCCTTATCCCACACATGGTGCTCTAGTAAATCTTAACATCACACCTTTCTCTAACGCCTGGTGCCCCAAAACAGTCTACCCCACACTAGCACTTCCCTTTGCTCTGCTGTACATTTATGTACATTTATGTACCGTGTTCTATTTTTTCCCTTTCGTGCTCTTCTTCGATCTTCTTTGTCTTCGTTCCGGTCACTACCATTTCTGCCTCTGTTTCGTTCCACTGCCATATCATCTCCCCTACCTTCGTTTTCATAAATGTCAGGGAGACTTCATCCACAGCCATTTTCATCCTCCTCTCCTTTCTCAGCCATTCTTGGATTTCTTCCTCCCTTTCGGTTAGACCCTATTCCATGCAGGTCACCGAGAGTCTAAACCTTCCCTTAGCGTTTAGTAGCTCTATTTTCTTCTCCCATGTCTTTAGTTGGAGCAACATCCCTCTGTGTATTTTGTGAGATTTTTTTATTTTCGCCACTACCTTCGCATGCGCGGCCAAGATCCCCACCACACTCGTCACCACGTTTTCCTCGTTTTTAACTCCCAGCACTTTCAGATCGCTGCTCTTTCGTGCTCTCTTTCCAACCTATTTCTCCCAACCTTCTCCTGACAGCTTCTTCGGCTGATCCTTCCACGTATACTCCTCTTCTCCTGTTTGACAGCTTACCTCTTTCATTTCACTTGTCTTCTTTTCACTCGGAATAACATCAGCATTCAAGTTAAGCTGCTCCACGTTTCTTTGTAATTGCCGCAAAGCTTCCTCAAATTTCAACCGATCTTCCTCTGGCTTAGGAATTGATCCTCCTGCCCTTTTATTGGGTTTACACGCGTGCTAGTGCTTTTCTCTCTCTCTCTCTCTCTCTCTCTCTCTCTCTTTCTCTCTCTCCCTCTCACTCCCTCACTCTCTCACTGTTGCCCATAGAAACCGTGCAAACTCGTCCTGCCACCTCACACACGTCTACCTTACATACGCGCATTTGGTTTTAGTTTTCAACCTCCTGGTTGATCATTCGATTCTTGATTCTTTTCTTAAATTGCGAATTAAGAATGCTGATTCAAACGCTTCCATTTGATTTTTGTTTCTTGGGCTTTAAAGAACATCGCTGACTGATAAAATACGATTATACTGAACTTTTCGATTCTTTGTTTACTTAAATAGGTGAAAAATGTGACGTAAAGCTCGAAGTTCTTATCGATAAGAGGTCGGCATGTAAACTGAATTCTGGAGAGGAACTATACGATATTCTAGTTCTACACCTTGAGGGTGGAAAGGATATTTTCATTACAGTTACAGGTAAATTATTTAATTTCTATCAAATTGTCATATTATATATAATATGTCATAATAAACTATCACATTGGCGAGGCAGAGTTGTCTTCATAAAGAACACAAGGCCCACAAAAAAAAATTTTTTTGTTTGAGTCTTGGATGCCAATATGATATTTCCATGTATTTTTTCCCGCTGAAACCGAATCCGCAACCCGTTTTACCTCTATACGTCAGGATTTGGCATAACCTCAAAAAACACTAGAAAAATCCCTTAAACCGCTCAAATCATTTACTCCATAACACTTTTACCCCCCCCCCCCCCTCACAAAAAAAATGATAAACCTACATCACCATAATCTGATAATCCCCTAACCTCGTGATACCATAGCTCCATAACCTCAAAACCCCGTAACCTCATTTAGTATAAAAATCTGTTTCGGGAGAACCGAACAATTCCGTGAGTTTTTCTTGTGGCACATACTCATGGGTAAGTAACTCTATAACCCTAAAACCCCACAACATCATAACCTCAAACCCCCTGCACTGCGTCACCCCATATACCATAACCCATTAACCCCCTCATCCTAATCTGTGGAGAAATCCGGTTCCCGAAATCATAACAGTTTCGTGAGTGTTTCTTGTGGAATACAGTCAGGGTGAATATTACCTCAAACCCTTCAAAACCTCATAACACTTTCATTGCATTTACTTTGTTTTTTCTTCAATCAGTAGAGTATTATACGTCTGTTATCCTTATCATAACCAATGGTAGTTACCTATCATATTCAAGTTTCATGTAACTAGATTTAATAGTTACATTGCTTTGATGCTATGGGATGGTGGTCGTGGTTTTAACGGAATGAAGGGATTTTGAGGTTATTGTGCTGTGAGATTTTGTTGTTATAGAGTTACTTACCCACCTTACCCATGACTATGTTCCACAATAAAAACTCACGAAATTGTTCTGTTTTCCCGAACCAGGTTCTTTTACTAAATGAGGTTACGGGGTTTAGAGGTTATGGAGTTATGATATCATGAGGTTAGGGGATTATGAGATTATGGTGTTATAGGGTCACCAATTTCGGGCGCCCCCCCCCGAAAGTGGTATGGGTTAAATGATTTGACCAAGACTCAGAACAAATTTTTTTTTGTAGGCCTTTTGTAATATCGCTGGTACTATAAACACAAATCTTGAAAATATAAGTATTCATATATAGAGTGGATGATTCGCTGTGGTCGGAATATAGCGTTTTGAAATTTTCGACCGGCGCATTCGCCAAATCGTTCTCTTTTTGAAACAAATAAATACATTTTTTTTTATTTTAATATATGATTGATTTTTAGTACTCCGTGTGACAACTTTTGTGTCAAGAAATTATAAGTCAATTTATAGAACCTTTTATACACTTGTTCCCTCCTCAGTAAAGATGCATTTCGTCAAATTTGTATACATCAACAAATTTATAAACTAAATAATATTTGTAGGCTCGTAGCGAGCCTTAGATATGATTGTTTAACTTGAAATTGTCAAGAAGTATTTTGGAGGATATTGAGAACAGGTTTATGAAAAAAGTAATTCTTATTTTTTAATTTATATTTCTGAAGCAATTACAAAAATGAGTACAAATGACAAATTTCAGCCCAACAGCAGCTTTACTCGTAAGCAGCCCAGCCCATTTCCCAAATTTTTTTCGTACTTTCTGGTGAGCCAACCTAGGAGGACATTTGGCTTCAATGAGTTGAATAGCAGAGTAATGTCACTAAAACTGTCGTTTGGGTTGAACGTCAGAGCTCGCTTTCTATTTTAATTCGTACCTCAAGAGAAAACTTCAAAATACTATACGGAGTACTAAAAATAATTTTGTTTCAAAATAAAAAAATATGTATTCATTTGTTTCCACATAAGAACGATTTGGCAAATGCGCCGGTCGAAAATTCCAAAATGTATATTTTTGTGCCACCCCAGTATTTATTCATGAAAAGTTCCTAGGACTCGTTAGCCCTCTGAGGGATAGATGCTACATGTTACAGATAATATTATGTGACAGCGATCGATTTACGAATTGAAATTATAAAACAAAATAAATAAATACAAAAAAAGTAATTAATAAAATTAAATAAATAAATTATATTGTAATGTACCTAATTATAAGTATAGTATTGACTGCTGGATAATTAAAATATACACATTCATACTTATCTATATCTTATGTTATCAAAGCGTGATTTCGTGGGTCAGATTTTAAATATTTAAAAAGTAACCGAAAAGGAGTTTTCTAGAGAAATATTGTGAAGGTGGATTTCTGTTTGCTATTGGTAGTTTGTTCAAAAGACTTTGGACTGTGTTGGTTGACCTTTGTCAATAATATGGAACAAGTTGAAAAGGCATTGCGAAGCTTCATTGCTGAATGTACTGTACAGCGGTTATACGTGCGTAAGAAATGCTACTTTGCACGTTTGTTTAGCAACCACAAAACGCTAAATTTCCCACGAGATCATTATTGCAATGTATTGAAAGTTCGTTTCATAGATGTCTTTGATATTTTTTCACGCAAAAAATATATTTCTTCACCCCAGTCGACGCCTGCCGCCATCTCTTGTATTACAAAGAATCAATAGATGCTTTTCTTCTGTCAAGGGTATCACAATTAAGGAATATTTCTTACATTTTAATTATATTATTTTGATACAGGAAGAAAACCGTAACATACCGAAATTACAAACTCTTTTTGTGTTATGAAATTCGTGTTCAATTAAAAAAAATTTCGATTTGCAAAAGCTTGTTTTTTTCAGCACGTTAGACCGCGGTTGTTTCGTTATTTCTTTGTCCACGAATCTGATTTTGGCGTAGGTTATACTTTTTCCAAGCTCAAATCTACGGGGGAAATATTGCATCACCGTTAAAATAATTATCGACTATACAAATGTACAATGCAGCTACTATTGTTATAAATAAATTAAATTAAGAAACAATCTACAGTTGAAACATTTCATTTTCAAAGTACATTTTTGCGTTTAAATGACTTGCTTTCATTGACAGAATGATACTTGATCATAAAAATTTGTCATCCGATATTTTTTATTAATTTGATAAACAAATTACATAAACAAACGCCCAGTATTACATATTCTATAAATAAGCTTATGTTTTTTAATGAGCATATATAAAATTAATTTATTATCAAATTAACATCGCGAAAGAATACTGACCATATAACTTAACCCTTAAATGGCACCTGGGGTGAATTACACCCAAGAAAAGTTTGCGCTCCAATTAAGTATACTAAATTCAAACAAATTGCGTATGTGTCGTCATCTGGCATTAATTGGGATCACTAACTTACAGAAAAGTATGTTGGCATAGACCGCTAAGCGTTAGTCTTCGATCGGCAGCCGTCCAAAGTTGACTTGTCAAAAGCGTGGGGTTTCGAACACCCCGTGTCTGAAAATCAAAATTTGTTGCCTTCTGAATTGTTTAGCTCTGAGTTATTCTTAATGTGTTTTTACTTTCATGTATTTTTTTACTTTTAAAACATTTTTTTAATGCATTTTTATTAATAAACATTTGTTTATATATGAAAAAATATAGTGCTCATATTTACCAAACAACTACGTGTTTATTTCTGGAAATAAGTACCTTTTTTGAAAGGTACAATATTGCAGTAATATTTTTCTGAAATAATAGTATTCCAAGAGTATTTCATTAAATTTTTAGCTAAAAATATTGAAAATTAAGCGAGTTATGAATTTTTATATTAAAAAAATTCATTTTTTCGGTGTTTTTTCACAAATTTGATTAACTATATAAAATTTAAAAAATGGTTATAAAACCAGTTGGAATTTTGAAGAAAAAAAATGTTTAACTATATTATATAAAATTTTTGTTAAAAAATATGCAGTACAGGGTTCACAATACACGCTTAAACACGCGGGGTGTCAAACACCCCTTGTGCCAGTAATGTAATTATTTTGAGGTGTGCCATTTAAGGGTTAAGGCAAATTAAGCGAAAAGGCAAATTGGTATACACTACGAATTTATTTATAGCAATAACGTTTGTAATTAAATAACAGTATACTGTCTTGCAATAACAATGGAAAACCTATTAAAACAAATTTCTAAAATAAAGTACCTTAAACTTTAAAAAATTGCTCAACCTCTGTATTGGTTTATATTATTTGCTTATAAAAATGAGAAATATACTTAAATTTATTTTGCTAATGCTTCTACGTGACTGAAAATTGGATTACAGGCAAAAGTCACTTTATAAATATTAAAAATCATTACAAAGTCTCAGACTGCATTACTAATTTATTATAAACTCTCAGTTGGTATTTTGCGTATCTGCGTTTATCGATTGCACATGAATGTCACTCAAACTGAACAATGTATGCATTGTTAATTCATCGATAACTTAAACATTTTAATATTCGCAAAGTTTATATTTATTCAATAAAAATTGATAATTGTTTAAATTATAATTATTAAAAAATACACTAATTAGCTAGTTTTGGTACAAACTTTTTTCTTTCGACGCAACCAACTGTAAATAACTAACTTCTAAATTTTTAAGGACATTTTGATGACAATAAACCATTTTTATTGTTCAAGTCGATTTTCATCATGTTATGTATTTCTAAATAAAATTCCCTTTTTTTTCGCACGATTGGTGCGTTTTCGCCAAGCAAAGGTCTACAAGCCTGAACGATGTCCGAAGCCGCGCTTGCGCTGTCGATTGTGAGAGGGACTTTTAACTTTTTCGACTGAATGCTGCGACTCAATTTATTCTAAGTCGAATGACAGGTGAGGTTAGGACGCCCAGGTAACGAAAGAAAGGATCATGGATGTTTGTCAAATATTATTCGTGGTTATAAATATTATTCATAACCATGAATATAATTTGGCGGACATCAATATTACTATTTTTTTAGCATTATTATCAAAGTTAAAATTTTAAAGATGCTCGAGCAATTGCGAACAGTTTAAATGAAATAGGAGCATTGGATTTTCGGGAATACCTAGTTTTTCATTTTGTTCTACAAATAAATAAAAATATTTTTTTTTTCAAAAGTCGTCCACCATAAAGATATTCTCAATTTAGAACAGAATCGATCTAAAAAAACTTTAAAATCCATTAAAAAATTGTAACCTCTAGCTTCATTTTTTCACGAAAATACGATTTGGCCAAATCCCTGTGATGGCCAAATGTATGATATGCTGCACCCCTACAAGTTTTCAAATTAAACTTTGAAAATATATCTGGGTCTGTTTGGAATTTTTCATTCAATTTACAGATTCCTGGGCTTCAACTGAAAGCATTACATCTGAATATTCTACAGTTTTCCGCCCATTTCTCATTAAGATCCAGTGATATGTTATACATATTATTTATTACACCAGTTCTCAGGCACATTTCAAAAGATAAAGTTGAGATTATTAAATTTTCGGATAGGTATAAGATTTGCGGAACAAACCGGGAGGATTAAAGAGCCTGTTTCGATCCAGGGATTAGAGGCAGAGTAATTTGCGCAACTAACCTACGCCCCTGTGCAGCAGGTTTCCCATAAAAATTGTTTTCTTTTGACGACATTGAGAAGCCCTGTTCTCTCTTTATACTGAGTCATATGTCTGCTTTTGGAGGTCCCTGCTGAAAATATGTGCATGGGGCCCATGGGAAATTCGGACCCAAGTGCCCCATGTGCCCCAAGACCCAAGTGCCCCAAGACCCAAGTGCCCCAAGAGACCCAAGTGCCCCAAGTGACCCAAGTGCCCCAAGACCCAAGTGACCCAAGTGCCCCAAGAGACCCAAGTGACCCAAGTGCCCCAAGACCCAAGTGCCCCAAGACCCAAGTACCCCAAGACCCAAGTGACAAAAGTGCCCCAAGACCCATGTGCCCCAAGACCCAAGTGCCCCAAGAC
>CAKNWW010043325.1:0-11346 GCA_932074435.1 Andricus kollari
CTTGCCAACCCCAATGTCCACTTTACATACCTCTCCTGTGTCCTATTTACCTCTTCACTTTCCTTCCACCCCCATACCTCTACGCCATACAATAGCACACTCATCACTAGCGAGTCAAACAATTTCATTCTCCTTTCAAAATCATCTGCGAATAACTTCTTTCCCAACCCCCAGACCTGCCTCATGACAAAATATATATCATTAATTATATAATTAATTACCGTAGTTTTATTTCTTTTTAACAATTTATTGTTAATATGAATTAACATTTATAATAAATATGTATCAAACACAGTACTTGAATACTTCAAAAGCACTCATGTCATGCCAAAAATAAATTAAATTAAAAGAAAATTCCGATTATCCCTAAAAGGAAGGACATTTGGGCTGTACGAAGGACTTAGAAGGACACGACTAAAAAGAAGGACAAATCCTTCCAAGGAAGGACGTTTGGCAACCCTACCAAGGGGGTGCTTCATTGGATATGCTCGGGGACTCGTACCCCGGACTGAATCGATAAAAGGTATTTAGCGGTTAATAATAACGGTGAGAAATTGTCTTGTTCATTTTCGTTGACTTTAACATGACTGAACATGATTCCTTCGCTATCCCACACCAGTCCGTCATTAATTCAAAACATATATTATATATTGAATGGTATATATAATAAATTAAATATTTAATTTATTATTTTATGTATTTTATTTTATTAATTTAGAAATACAGATTAGTAAATAAATAATGTTTAGAATTATAAGGAGTATGATTTGTGCTGTATACATTTTACCTTGTCACGTGCCCAGAATTTAAAAAAATAACGAGATATAGATTCTCCGCTTTGCTCTGACCAATACCCGAATCTATTATCGTTTTCTATGAAACGTAAACTTTCTTACACGTGAGTAAGAATTACGTCTTAAGCATCAGGTAAAAGTTCAACTTTGCTACATATAAAACAACAATGAACAATTTTATTCATTGCTTTATAATTATAATTATAATCAGGTAAAAGTTCAACTTCTACCTGATGCTTACATCAATGAATTAGATAAAGCTCTGAAAAGCATTGATAAACTTTCCGAAACACTAAAAATTCACGTACTTCTTACTCATGTAAACGAAATTTTACGTTGCATAGAAAACAATCATTAATGAGGGTATTGGTCAGGGCAAAGCGGAGAATCTATACACCGTGATTTCATACTCATTATAGCTATTAAATGCAGTAATAAAATCTGCTTCGCTTCACTTATAATCAGGGCCGCATTTAGGGTTAGATTAGTGGGGGCACCTAATTGGTGGGGGCCATGACCCCGCTCGCCCCGTACTAAATGCAGCCCTGCTTATAATTTTAAATATTATTTACCAATCTATATTTCTAAATATTGTTAAAAAAAAGTATGTAAATTTATCCATACTATTAAATATATAATTTATTATATATACCATTCAATATATAATATATAAAAAAGACAAAAAAATAGAAAATGGAACCATTCAGCCACTACGTCCACGTCCTTGGTCCTGGGCTTGGCTAAAAGTGGTAACTAAATTTTCCAAATGTCAAAAATAAGCAACACAAACTTATGTTCGATATATTTTGGAAAAACGCTAAAATTAAAAAAGCGTTTTACTTAATAAACTCGATTATGCAAGCTTTGAAGTACAGGTTTTTATGTAAAACTTTTTCAGTCTTCAAGCACACCGTGTGCATATTTCGCAGTTTTTACACCCCTCCACGAAAGACCTCATTGAACCTTATAGAATTTGTGTGAGGATCTATAAGGATCAAAGAGTTTAAATCTGGCTGTCTGTTAGGAAAAAATTGGCTAGAGAGAATATCTGCTGGTTTCTAAGAGGAATTTACATATCTGTAACCAATCTGGATTTCCCATTTGCAAAATGAAGTGGTTTCTATTAAGATTTGACATAACTGTGTAACCAATTGTGATTTCCAAACTGAAAAAGTGCTGGTTTCTGCCTGGAATTTCAAAATAGATTTTTTGAGATTTCCTTAAGTACCCACATCTGTTGGTTTTTATGAGGTTTTTACATAAACAGAACCTACTTGGATTTCCAGACTCAAATAGAGCTGGCTTTTATCTGGAATACAAAAATTAGTTTTTCAGATCTCAAAATCTATTGGTTTCTATGAGGCCTATTAGGAATTCCTTACTGAGCCTGCTAAAATTAGACAAATCTATGCGTTTTACTCTGGAATTTACGTGACAAAGACCGCATTATTTCTCATAGATTTTGTTTTATATCAGGTTTAATGAGGTCTTTCGTGGAGGGACACTCTTCATTATTACCAATTTTTCCTAGTATTAGAGTGTCTTATTCCATAGAGGCGTGATAAGACTGAAAGCTAAAGTTTAGCGTTTTTCATTCAATTAAAAGCTTGTTTGAGTTACGTTCGCTTAAATATGATACCAATGGTGAGTCTACGATCCGGATGCACCGGGTCGCGCACCAGGTCGTTTAGTACGTATTCTACGAGAACTTTAAAAAAATTTAAATTGTGTCAAGAACCAAACATTCGCTTTCCCATGTTTTATACCAGATGCAAAATTATAACTGTTATAACTATTATAACAAAATTATAAATATTATCATTTGGCTGCTGACACAATTTAACGTTTAAAAAAGTTCTCGTAGAATACGTGCTAAACGACCTGGTGCGCGGCTCGGTGCACTTGGATCGTTGACTCATTATTGGTAGTTATTGTATCTGTTGGCGCAATTTAAATTTTTAAAAAGTTCTAGTGGATGACGTCTAAAAAGACCTGGAGCATCGACTCACCATTTGGCATTGTTTTGGCTATCGATGCAATAAAATTTTTTTATAGTTCTCGTAGATGACGTCTTGCACGGCCTGGTGCACGTTCCGGTGCACCCGGGTAGTAGACTTGCCATATAGAGATGTGTCGGTTATTGGCAAACTTAAGACTTTAAATTTCAACAAGGACTATTGTTCTCTAACACTTGAATGTTCTCAAGAATATTAATTTGTGTTTAGCGTGTCCGAAGCATGGGAGACGGACAAGAGCAAGGCTTTAGCCATGCTATTATTTAGCCGTGAGCTATGCTTTAGTCAGATATTTCCAAGTTGATTGCCATGCGTGAGCCATGCAAACTTTTTTCACGCGGGATAGATACCTATTTTTCTCAACACTGTAAAAAAATAGCTTTCGAATCAGGAGCCTTCTCTAAAAACGTCGTCAATCATTGTTCTTGTCACTGTTACAATATTTCTTACCACTTTAAAAATTTTGCAACTGTTTGAAAGCAATATGTTGACGCACGCGTACTAACACGCTATACAGCGCATATGCGACGCATGCGTGCTCCATATTGGCTCCATGCGGACATTTTCCTCATTTTTTTCTCAGGCTTAAGATGGTTACAGCCCAACATGTCGTAGACATTGTTGTTAGAGTTGTATATTTTGAGTAGTATGCACGGGGTTCTCCCGGTATATATCATCAGTCACAGACTCATTTTTGTAATGCAATCAAGTGATCTGATCAGAGCAGTGTGCCTAAGTTGACATATTGGGTAAAACCTGGTTTTTTACCCCACCATCCACGGACTAGGTTGCAGCCAAGTGCATGATGGAGGATCTACAGCTTAAGGTGGGATCCGAACCACCAGAAACTCGTAAAAGTACATACAAAATTTCCAGAGATACCGGCTCAGGAATATAAATCCCGGACCTCTAACGTGAACTTCGAGCACTTAACCACGTGAGTCACTGAGCCTCCTTTATTATTATTTATTTTATTATTTTTTTAAAACTTGTTTCGGTTTTTCATCCCGGTTTTTTCGTCATCAGCCACGGACTAAATCAAGTATCTGATGAGTTAATGATATTAGAAGTTAAATTAATACGTTTGAAATTTCTTGTGACGACGTTGTAGTAGGCACAAAATTAGGAGCGCTAGAATCAATACGTAAATCCATACTGATTATAAGGACCCTTTTCGTGCGGATGCCCGCTATGATCAAACACGTCTCTGTATTTTCCTTTATTAGGCAACAAAATTTGCTTATTATGCTTATTATATGATTCAAAGCAAATTCATTTCTTGCAAATAGGTTTGTTGATGCTCATGGATTTCCGCAATTGATCATATGTGAAAAAACTGTGGGTTTCGCAATGAGAATATATTTGTTAATACTTTTTTGAGCCTATTCAATTTGATTTAGTTAAAATCTAAAATAATTGAGAAATGTCCCTAGCGGACCGAATGAACAGAACGGATACGATACAGCGTATCCTTATAGTATCCACATCGTATCCTCTCCGTATCATGCAAGAAAAACTCATTCAAAAATGAAGATGAACATTTAACTTGTTGAAATTCGGATTCTACGTGAAATTTTGCATTAGAAGGTCACGGGGTAATTGCAATAGTTTTTCTTGCAACGATAAAAACTTTAAACAAATATAATACTTATCGACAACGTGGGCTGAAGGCGACTTCAAGCGATGGGGATACTATAAGGATACGCTGTGGCCGTATCCGTTCCGTTGATTCGGTCCGCTAGGGGTTTACCATTTTTAAGAAGGTTTGGTCTAGTTTGACTCTCACTGGGAGAGGAACGTGAAGAAAGCCAAATTGAGACACAGGTATCTTTCGTGTCACGCTCGGTATTAACAGTGTCTAGTGTTTTTCCCTTCTGAACTAGTGTGAAGTCAAGTGATTTTTTCGACTCGATCTTCTTCTGGTGTTGTGGGAAAGTACCTGGCCAGATTACATATACCTCCAGTTGTATCAGGATCGATCGTTCTGGATACGATCGTGGTCGCAGCTTCCAGAGCCTAAATCTGAAATAAGTTTATATAACTATCTAAATATTTCTGATGTATTATATCAAACGTGATATGTGTAAATTGACTCGCGGGTTGGAATTGGGATCATATGGTTGAATTGGATTAAGTCAGATTATAATTAAAGTAAATTAGTGGAATTAGGCTAGCTACTTTAAGTGGTAATACGTTGTTCCCTTGCTGCCCCACGCCAGCCGTCATTAGTTCGCTAACAATAAATATTATTTGAATCGAGATAAATAAATCATTTCTACCTGAAGAACAGGGAGAAAGCTGGGAGACGAAAATTATTTAAAAAAGTGGCCATCCTGGTTAAGCACTGATGGACGTGGTTAGGGCTCGGATGGGTGACTGTTCGTTATTCTTACAAAGTCGTACTTTATTGTGTTTAACTACTATCCAACTTATGTGACCGTCCGCAAAGAAAGGGAGCTAACGCGCGCTAGCTTCATTTTACAGGAGAAGTGATTGTTCGAATGTTTCAGATATTAAAATAATATTTTTTATTATTGAGGAGCAAATAAGAAACTAGAGATGGGTATAAAAAACACACTCGATGATATCGAATGTCTACATCCATCCAAAGTCGACTGTCGGTAACCAGTTGCGCTCGGGAAAAGGTTTTCTGCATTTTTCCGTTCCCATGCATTTTCCAAGTGTCGAAACAAATACGAGGGTCTAATAAAACTAGGCTGCAGATGCGCTTACGGAGTTTAGGGAACAGCGGGATTGATTACGTGAATAAGAGAAGACCATATGAAGGGTAGCACCGCAAAAACGAGTTTTCACCTTGATATAACAACTAATAATCTAGAAATTTAATTCTCAGATTTTAACTGAACTGAAAATGAGATTTCATTGAACTTTTTTGTTTCTCCTGAAAATTGGACAATTGCGGGTATTACGTAAGAGCTTTTAGCTAATTTAATTTAAAAAATCGAACTTTTTTGTTGGTATATTTTGTATCGTGGAGATTCAGAGAGAGAGGAAAACGAAAGTTATGGGACTTCTGAGTTGAGTAAGACACATTCGAGGTGCAAAATGAATTTTCAACCGATTCCAAAGTTGTTTTTTCAATTGAAGCTAGATCAATTTTTAAGAGATTTTTCGCAGTATATTTTGGAAAACGAACTTTTGTTTTGTTTATTAATACATAAAGTTGCAAAAAAATGTTCATTTTAAGAGACGGATGGAACACGTAAGCTTTTCAAAATGAGCCATATTGTAGTGAAATCAATAATAAAAAATACGCAAAGCCCTAAGTAATATCTTTAATTATAAATAAATAATTTTTTTATTAATAATTGTATTGTTATAAGCAATATAAGGAGATTTTTAAATGATTTTTGAAATTTATTAAGCGGCTGTTATCTTTAATGTACTTTCAAGTATATTCAAACATAAAAATTTTCATGAATTATCTTTCTAATTGTTGTTAACGAATTACTTCAAAAATGGCAGCTGGAACAATTTTTAAAAGTTTCAGGTACTTTTATTTTCAAAAGCGCTTTGTTTGTTTTGCTAGAGATAATTCTTCGGATAATTCAATAAAGTACATAGTCATTCCATGACAAATGTGATTCTTACAAATTCGCCGTTTTGCGCAGTTCGACCACTGTAACGCTAGTCTAGATCCCTCCTCCCTAATAGCGTTACGTAATATATGGATGACCCGTAAGCCGCATATTTTTTGTTTTAACCGTGAAAAATGGTCAATAAAATGAACAATTCCATTTTCAAACAAAACTACGAGATATAAAAAAATGTTGAGTAGCGAAATTGTTAATCTTTCTGCTTTAACCGTAAGAAATAATATTAAAAATAAAAAATTCCATTTTCCATTTTTAATAGAGTTTAAGATAATATAAAAATTTCGCCGAAGGAGCTTTATAAAAGATGGGAGTTGAAAATTACGAAATTATAGTTCTTAATTTTGCTTTTATTAATATTCTTATGACTGATAAAAAATTGAAATCAAACACATATTTTAAGAATCAGTGAATGTTTTATTAACAGGTACGAAAGTATACAATCTTCTAATCTAATATGTTGATTTTTATGTTTTATCACACGCATCACACTTAACCGCAGTGACAGAAAATTTGGAATATTGTTGACACTATCAAGTAAAATTAAAAATATTTCTTGGCGCAAATGTTATCTAATTGAAGAAGGGGGCGATCAAAAGTAGAAAGTCTAATTACTATATACTTATTTTTAGTTAACTTAAGTGGATATATTTACGAAGCGTCTATGCTCACCAATAATATTTGTGCTACGCACACCGAATTTGGGTGCACCTAGCCACCCATTTCCAGCTCCCTTATAAACTCACCGAAAATATTTGTTCTACGCTCACCGAATATCGGTGAACTTAGCCACAGCCATATTTTAATGCAGGGAGATTGTGGGAAATTGATGTAAGCGCAAGGGTTTGGAAAGAGAATGTATCCAGCTTTCGGTTGAATTCTTGACCAATAAAAGAAGCATTACTGATAAGTGGACGCCTCGCCTACTTGGCCACAGTCCTGTTTGTGACGAGAGCAAGGGGTGGAAGGAATCAAGAGGGATGTTTAGTGACAGAACTAAACAACTTAAAAGTAAGAACAATTTAAAAAAAAATTAATTCATTTTTGTATCCTTAATTTTTCTGCTTTTTTGATAGGTATATTTAAATACTTTGTGCCTTCTCAAATTTGATCCGAAAATAAAATGGAATTGTCAATTTAAATTGATAAATTGATCAAAGTTAAATTTTTTTAATTTGTAAAATTCTAATCTGTAGAAACGAATCTTCCCAGTGCGTTTAAACGGCACTCTATGAAAAATTGGTTGCACTTTCCAAATTGGCTGCTTGCAAATTTTTGAATCACTTCAATTTCGAATTTGGTGTTTTTCTCTCCTACATTTTTCACAACTACCTCACTGAAAGGTTGACTTTCGTTTCTTATATGGACGACTGAACAGTTAGAAAGCTGTAGGGCCAAGAAACCTCAAGAATCCATAGAAAGGCATGTAACGAAAAATTTCGAGCACAATTCACGCGTCCAGCAGAACTGTCCCTCGCAGAAATCGCCATATATTTTCCCTATTATTCATCTGGCCCCGATCGGGTTGGCATGATCTGGCCCGGGTAGGGCTGAATTCATGGCCCAGATTCGTGCCATACCGGGTTGCCCGTTTTGCAACGCCACCTAGTATATGTTAAGGGAGACGCTGAATTTTGTATCAGAGTGGTACTGTTGTCTACTTTATTGACACGTGAATTTCAGTGTAAACTTTTGATGTCTAATAAATATTAATTAAGTTTAATAAAATTATGCCAAAGTGTAAAAAAAGCACATTGCGGGTTCGGAAGCACCGTCTGATAGCCGGATTGCCATCTGCACGTGACGTGTCGAGTGAAAGTAAGTAAATCAGTGAAACCTATCCTCAAAATGAAAGTTACATTATATAATTTTAATTTATTTAAAATAATTTGAATACTATTCAAATAATTTAAATACTATTCAAATATACTATTCAAATTTAAGTACTATACAAGCTCTTTACTAAAACTAAAAATTCATTGTATTTCTAGATGTAGCTTGTGCCAAATTCAAGACCACAGAGGAGGAAGTGCTTTACCACATAAGCACAATATTTAGCAATACTAAAGATTGGGACGGCAATCGCAAACAACGAAAAAATTGAAGTATATTATCATAATTTCCAATTAATAAATAATAAAGTTCAATTTATCTTGTGTACTATTAGTTATTTAGATTAAAAATGCCCCATAATTTTTAATATAACTCAATCAGGACCTGATAGGGTACCGACTTGGCACTGACCCGGCACACCGATCCGGCTAACAAGTTCGGCCCAGACTGGTCCGTGAGTTTCATCACGGGTCTGATCCGACCTGGCTTCCCGATCTGGGCCCCATTTTGCCAGATCGGGCCTTGATCGGGGCCACGGCAAAATTTCTGCGAGGGGTTAAGGCTGATTTAGACCTATGTAGGAAAAACTTTCTTCCTCTCACTCTAACATGTAAGAATAGCATAAGCTTATCTCATTCTAGAAACTTTGCGAGGAAAATATCTGTAGCATTTCTAGAATGAGATAAACTTATGCTATTGTTGCATGTTAGAGTGAGAGAAAGACAGTTTTTCCAACAGAAGTGTAGATGAGCCTTTATCAATGTTATGAAAAGTTACCGGTAAATTACGATAAATTACAATGATTTCTCAAATTTATAGAAATTTACGGAAACTTCCATGAATTTCCATAAACATGTATATCATTAAGCTATTTCCCTTTCGGCGAGCCTTTAGGGGTAAGCGTGACACTACTCGATTCGGGTAGTGTTTTTAGGTGGATTTGTAGTAAATGGGCTCACCACACCAACATGAATTACCATACTTTCAGAAATTTGTGGAAATTTATGGTAATTTATAAAAATTTTGGTAATTTCCGATAATGTATGACAATTTACGGAAATTTATGGTTATTTAACGGTAAATTTTGATGACAGTTCTGCTGGACGCAAGTAGATATACTATTATAATACAGTAGAACTCGTCGGATCGGGACGGACCGGGGCTCCACTTTCGATCACGCAGGTCGCAGAAACAAATCTTAGCTACACCTCCTGGCAGTCACGTATCTTTAATGTTCAGGGCTTTAATCTTTGACCGGCCGTTACATTTTTGTACCTACAGCACTGACGTCCATCCGGTGGCGTCTGCAGTGACTCTTTGCGCATGCGCCTACCTATAATGGCTAGAGGAGAGGTTTAAAAGTGGGGACTACAGCCCTCCGAGGATTTCGATGCGACGAGTCCCGATTCGACAGGTCCTACTGTATGCCGATTCTGAATATAGATTCCTGCACCGACATTTACCGACGTTCGAGAAAGTTTCCATTGGTTCTTGTCCGTGCTAAATCTAGAAATTTCTAGATGGGTAGACGTCACACTTAAAATGTGTTTGAGATCATTTTGAAGGTCTTCGATCGTTATTTTTTTGGTGTGGAAATAAAAAATGAAAAATCTTTCGATTTGTCTGCATCGAGAAATTTCTGGACGGTTAGACGTTACACGTAAAATGCATGAGAGATGATTTTTTGAAGGTCGCTCATAGTTATTCTTTGATGCGTAAAAAAGACAAATGAGAAATCCTTTATTTTTTTCTCGCAGGGCTTTCAGATATTTCCAGAAAAAAAAATTCGGTGGATAGTCATCTCTGATAAAAAAAACTTTAGAACTTTCTTGATTACCTGATGATTATTTGTTAGTGTATAAATGAATCATCTTTTTAAAACTCGAGAAACTTCGAGAATACTGGTGAGAGAATACTCTATTCGGCCGAGTTTATTTTATGAAATGAAAGGAAATTATAAGATTTTCAGGGTTACAATGAGTATAATTATGAAAAATAAAGTTACCCAAATACATTGGTGCGGTTTGGACGAGCGATATTAATTATTTAACTGAACGGAGTGATATTAACCAAACTTTGACTCTAATTCGGCAATACACATAATTTGACAGACTCAATTCAACAAGGCGCAGGCCGATGAACGCGCTGGGTTACCAACTGTCGGCAATGAAGTTACCAGTTACCCACCGCGTGCATCGCCTTGCACCTTGCATAATTGAGTCTGTCAAATCATGTGTATTTCCGATTCAATTAAATAATTAATATCGCTCGCCCAAACCGCACGAATGTATTTGGGCATCTTTATTTTTCATAATTATACTCATTGTAACCCTGAAAAACTGATAATTTCCTTTCATTCATAAAATAAACTCGGCTGAATAGAGCCTAATGCATTGCAGAATTGAATTTAAACGTCCAATTCGATAACGGCAGCAAATCGAATACACCAAACCTAAGCTGAATTCGTTTTTGCGTTATATCTATTCAACTTTTTTTACTGGGCAGCCATTGTTTAAAGTTATACTTTCAAATTTTTTCGATAACACTTTAGTGTCTGATCTTAGTTTAATTAAACGTTTCACTTCTAGAATATTTTCAAATCGAATTTTTACACGGATTTGTATTTAGCGATACCGTTCAAGTTTTGACATATGTATCCAACTGAAAATGTAATGCAATGTCCGTCATTTATACCCATAAGATATTTTTTATCTTCGCCTATCAAATGGTTATTTGTCTCTCAGAAGTATTCTCGAAGTTTCTCGAGTTCTAAAAAGATGATTCATTTATACACTAACAAATAATCATCAGGTAATCAAGAAAGTTCTAAAGTTTTTTTTATCAGAGATGACTATCCACCGAATTTTTTTTTCTGGAAATATCTGAAAGCCCTGCGAGAAAAAAATAAAGGATTTCTCATTTGTCTTTTTTACGCATCAAAGAATAACTATGAGCGACCTTCAAAAAATCATCTCTCACGCATCTTACGTGTAACGTCAAAGATATTATAAACCTAGATGCCGTGCGGGTTTAGTTACCCGCGATAAATATAGACGGCGCGTCCGGCGAAAATTGTCAGTTCCCCTCTCC
>CAKNWW010043360.1:0-17195 GCA_932074435.1 Andricus kollari
CAATTACGAGATGACCATTTAACGTAAATTTTAACGTATTATTATGATTGCAACAGTTTACATATTTATTTTGCTTCTCTTAATAATCATAATGCCATATTACTTTAACATTACTTTACCATTACTTTACCATTACGCTGCAGCGTAATCTTTGCGTTCGGCCGGTCCGCCAGGGATTGCCGAGTAATTTTTGGTCGATTTCGCAAGATAAACTTTATTTATTACATCATAAATAGCTGATGTCGATAATGGCTCATAAAGTTGTTTATAAAATAAAAAAATCAATAACTTTCATGAATTCAATATAAAAACTCTTTTTATCTATAAATTTTTGAGATTTAGTGCGAATCATGTGACGAATCGCAGCCAATCCCGTTGAAACAATTTTCGTGCAATTATTCGTATTTTAGTTTTCCAATTGTACGCAATGGGAACGCAATTATTTATTCTTTTTGATAATTATCACTAATTTTTTTTAAGCATAATATAATTTTCCAATCTAACTTTTCAGGCATCAATTCAGCATTGATGTACGGGCAAAAATGGGTTAGTCCACGCGCTGCGGGCAAAAACGAGTTAAATCTTTAACTCGTTTTTGCCCGTAGCGCTCGAACTAATTCGTTCTTGTGCTGAGAAATAAACAACCCGCTTTCGCTCCGACTCTTTTCTTACTCCGCTTTTGCTATCAGCCCCTCATTTCAGGTTACATTTGACAGCTCCGATCGGCTTTGAAAGGGATTCGAATATAAATATTTTCGCTGCTAATCAGGGATTCAAAAAAGAAGGACAGAAACGGCATTCATAGGTATTGAAATTTTTAATACCTTTGAATGCAAGCCTTCTTACCGGGCTATCATGTCTTTGAGGATGCCGACATTAACAACGACTCGAGGCGGGTCACTGGCGGGAGAGCGGGTTGGGGGACACTCTATCCCTTTCTGCGTTGCTCCGGTGACCTTCTGGAAGCACCAGGGAACTGGTGGCATTGTCACCCTGGTGTCAATAGATGAATCCATAGGAAATAACGTTGTGTAAAGATCACCGGATAGAATGTTACAAAAAAAGGGAGATTATATTATTCGTCAATGTAAAAGAAAGGAAAATAAACCTGATGGTTCCATTAAATCTGGAATTTATTGAATTATTAAGTTAAAGTAGTATATAATTTAAATATCCTAGTAGCAACGTCTGACTTGTATGACAGAGGCCAGAGTCTGGCTCAGCATCTGCTCCCTCTAGTCGACCAGACTGGCGGGAAAAATAATCAGACCAGACGAAAAACAGAATCTGGTGAATTAACCCTTGTTTGGCACAGGGGGTCGTATACGACCCCAGACGTTTAAAATTGCAAAATTAGAGTATCTAAACATAAGGGCAGTGGGTTTATAGTAACATATATCGATAATTAGGATGTTAAACTAACTTTCAGGGCATAGAGCGTAAGTCTGGGTCGGTTCATCTCCATACAGCAGTCGTTTAAAGTCGCCTGGGGTCGTTCACGACCCCGGTTATTCCCGAAGGAATAACCCCTAAGCGGAGGCGTAACAACCGTGCCGAAAGCTGAATGGCACCTGGGTGAGGTGTCTTAAACGGTGACTCTGAGATACCGGGCGACCTCTCAGAGTATGCAGCCTTATCCTTGCATGCGGGGCTCTACAAGGATGGACGAACCCTTTCCCTAGCTGCTCGTGGGAACAACAATGACACCACCAAAACACCAAAAAGTTGTAAATGCGGTTCAAAACCTCAAAGCTTCTATCTCTCGCACTACGAAATTATTCTGGATGCCTCTGTGGCGACACTAACCAGCGCGAGCATAAGGTCACTCATGTATTTTATATGGATGACCTGAAGCTCTATGCCTCTGGTAAAGGCAAACTTCAAACTATCATAAATATCGTCAAGAAGTACACAGGAGAGATTGGGATGGACTTTGGATTGGATAAATGTGCCAAAATTCATCTGAAGAACGGAAAGATTGTTGGCGTTCCCGAGGACCCTGAGCTTGTGGATATAAGTGTTATTAGACATCTTAATACTGGAGAGACCTATACATACCTGGGCGTGCCTCAAAGCCGCATTCAGGACGTAACATCAGTAAAGGAGTCTCTCCGAAACAGATACAAGCATCTTCTGCGACAGATTTGGTCTTCCAATCTGTCAGCGTTGAACAAGACATCTGCGACTATCATGCTTGCCGTCCCGGTTCTACTCTACTCGGTTGGGGTGGTTCAATGGACGAAGAACGAACTTAAGGCCCTTGATGTAACCACACGTAAGATCATGCATATGCATAAAAACTTGCATATCAATTCGTCAGTTCCGCGATTATACATTTCACGCCGTCAAGGCGGACGCGGACTTCTGAATCTCCAGTGTCTTCATAACCGAATTGTTCTAAGTACAGCTTATATCGTAGCCAATGGCAGAGATCCTCTCCTAAAAATGGTCAGGAACCACGAGATGATTGGTGAAGGAGCGTTCCTTTACAAAGCCGCGGAGCAAACATTAGGGGTCGTTCATATATGACGTAAGGTATTTTTCTTTTCTTTATATCGTTGTGTCCTTCTCAACTTCACAGCAATTCTGTTTTCGTCTTTATTTAAACAGAAGAAAAACGTCTTACGCAATATATGAACGACCCCTTAGTCCATCTAGATGCTTCACTTCTGAAAGCCAAAGTGAAGAAAGCAGAAGTTCGAAAATTCCATCAAGAGCTGCTCGACAAGAAAATGCACGGAAATTTTAATTTGCTTTCCTCAGATCATCAGGGCTTAATTCAGGTACAGAGGGTTCCATTTTCGCATGCCAGGACGGTGTCATTTCCAACTTAGCATACCGTGAACGCATTTTATGTCAAGAAGTTCCCAGCGATAGGTGCAGAGCGTGTCATGCACACCTGGAACACATACTATCGGGGTGTCCCACCCACGTAGAAACGACGTACATCTACAGACATAATGCGGCCCTAAGAGTGCTTTATTACCATCTTTGTCGCTCTTACGGTGTTGGCCGCGACCCTGCCCTGCCGAACGCTCCGAGGGAGATAGAGTCAACTGTCCAAAACGAGAAGTGCCAAATTATCTGGAGCTACGATTTTCAGACAGCAGTCTCCGTTCCACACTCGAGGCCTGACATTGTCCTCCAAGATTTCGAGAAACGAACTATATTCGTGATCGAATTCTCGGCACCGTCCGAATACAACATCACTGCCAAGAAGAAAGAAAAGGAGGAGAGGTACCAAGACCTTAAAAGGGAGCTGCAAAAGCTGTACCCAAAATATTCGGTACAAGTAATTGTCCTTGTGATAGGTGCTCTCGGAGGTGCGAAACTATCACTGGTTTGTAACCTTAAAGTCATACCCGCGTGCCAAAAATATGCCAAGGCACTTGCGAAAAGGATGCAGAAAGCTGTCATCCTTGGTCGCTTCGTGTCCTCAAAACACACGAGGGTTTCGCCGGCCTGTCGTTGTGATTTCATCGTGTCCTGTGACCACCCATCTCACGGTTGTGAGACGTGGCCATGAGTGTGATTTACCGCGGTCCTACTGGGAGCCGGTGTCATTTTTAGATGGCAGTTGCTCCCAGTGAGACCCTGCGGTGGTTGTTTAACCTTATTTTTTAATTATATATATGAAATTTGAGGGAAAAAAAATCATAAACTTTTGGGCACTACAATTTTGGCAACAAATCAAATTTCGAATCCATACAAGCTTCAACTTTTCAGATTATATTTCGCTTATTGATTTCTAACGTTTCCAATTGTCAGTATGATTATGCTGTAATTTTAAACGTTTAACTTAAAATTGAGTTAAGTTATTAAGTTATTGAAGTTAAGTTATTCATGTACAGATTCATGTACAATTTTCATTTATTCAAAAAGAATGCTTTTGAATGCATTATAACGTATCAAGTTGATAACAAGTTATTATACAGGATGTTTTTTTCAACTTGAGACATCAAAATATCTCAAGAAATACGCATCCTATGAAAAAATATCCTAAATAAAAACTTTTTATTTTCGAGGGGGAAAAGCGACTTTAAACAAATTGACCCCACCCCACCCCCCAGGAGGCAGGGGGGAGGGGGTAACTGTAATTTCAAGTGGAAACCCCCATTTTTTCACAGATTTAGATTCTCCTTCATGAAATACGTAAGTTTCATTGGAAAAATTTTTTTCGATTCGGGGGAAAAAAACCCACCCCGCAATGTCTGGGGGGGGGGGGGGGGGGGGGTTAAAAAAAGTTTTTTTTCTCCAAGAAAAAAAAAAGTTTTTATTACGGATATTTTTTTCATATGATGCGTATGGCTCTAAGATATTTCGATGTCTCAAGTTAAAAAAAACATCCTGTATGTGTTAGTGCGAGTGCGACCCGTGCGAGCAGTCAGCGTGAAATCAGATGGAGTCAAACGGAGTCGAGAGCTGTCAGTGCGAGTCTACAAATCTAGATGGGAGTCGAGAGCAGTCAATGGACAGGCAGAGCGTGTTCATTGAAATTAGTGTCATGTCACTATTGAAATCATAGTTAGCTCACAAGAAATAAGAAATCGTATGAAATCCGAATCGAAATAATATGAAATCAAATGCAATTGTTGGAAAAAATTCATCTGATTTCAGCGTGAATGGCCCCTCGTGTTGAACCTAATGTAGAAAAGATCGCATTGTTGATAAAATGTACATAAATATGGGGGAAGTACGAAGACCGATTTCATAAAGAAGCATTGTATCGATATTTAAAAAAAAATTAAAGGGGAGTAATTTACGAAACATTGAATCAAATTCTTTTTACTTTTTTCCGGGCAAAACAATTTTTTTTTATTAATTGTATTATATTCTTAAAATATATCATTTCATTTCTAACATGTCTAAGTTTGATCAAAATCCAATTCGCATTTCCAAAAGTATCGATAATTCAAAAAAATGTAACCCCAAAATTTAACATGGCGTAACTTCCGTAATTTGGAAAATTTTCAAAAATCGTTTCGGGCTGAATTTTTTTTGTATAGCATTATAATTTTACGAAGTTTTATTAAAATCGAAGAACTACCTGCAGATCCTGATATTTCTGACGTGTACTGGGCCATATTTCAAATTAAACTCATTCGAATTGCATAATTGTGTGTGATAAAAAATCCCATTCAAATTGATTAAATATATTTTTCTAAGAATTAGACAAATTCTTGATAAAGAAGTAAAGTCACCGTCCAGTGGAAATCATGATAAGGAAACATGAAATATTACGTCGGAGGACCTCGATTCTATGAACTTTTCGGGGGGAGTAGTGCAGGTTATCGAGGTCGCTCGAAGGGGAAGTGAAGTTGCGCATTAGATATATATGCATGCAGTAAGTAATGACAGATTTTTGGAATCTTTGCGCAAACGTCAAAAACAATTAGGGCGACTAGTGGCGGGGAGACCAGATGAGGGGAAGTTCAAGATATCGTGATTCATAGAATCCAGGTCCGACTGTATCTGAAAATTACAAATTAAGTCAAGAAAATACATTCTGAAAGGGCCAGCAAATTTCTTCTGAAATTTGATATGTTGTAACACTACAAAATACATTAAATTGGGACCATTTAACCGTAACCCAATTTCCATAGGGAACGTGCGGGGTCCTTTGTAAATTCTTTCAGTCTAGTCTTGAAACGGGTATTTCTTAAAGTATTAGCAAAGGTAATAAAAACTCGCAGTAATTGGTTTTAAGTATATAAATATATTACACTTTCAGTTTTATATAGTACACTTGTTGTGCAGTACGCACGATTTAGGTTTGAGAACATAAAATGAGATAGGTCTTCGTGTACACCAAAATTGGTTTCAATTGCATCGTGGAAAATGCATAAAGTAAAAGTTCGAAAAATAAAAATTTTGCACACCTAATAACACACTTTAAAAATTTAGAAACAATCGCGTAAAACGAATGGGCTACGTAAGCAGAAACCAGTTCAATCTTTTATAATAATAAATTAAACAATGCAAACATATATAATTTGTAATACATTTTTAAAAATGAAAATGAAAAAAAATGTATAAAACAGAATACTTTTTAGTTTTACTTACGTCGTCCAAGCACGCAATTGTTTTACAATTAAATTTGAGTCCGCAAATTGTAAAATCCAAGGAAGGAAGAGCTTACCCTCTAACTTCTCTTTTTTTAAATGGCTTGAGACTTTGATTTTATTTAAAATACAAGAGGTGGATTGTTCAGAATAATCAGACTGTTAATTTCCATGTATTAAATTTTGCAATTGAATTTCTTTGCAAAAGTAAAATTTATTCGATTAAAATTGGTAAAAACTAAAATTTCGAAAAATTGTCTTAAAGATCGAAAACACTAGAGCCCTTTAAGATAGAGAATAGACCCTAAACAAAGAACGCTGTTTCGGAAGTGTACCTACCAGATCTGCCGTGATTTGGAAAAACACTGTTAGTTGCAATTCAAACAAGTCACATGAACGCAGTTAACGGTAGGCGAATCAAGGGACTTACCCGAATTGCAGTTAAAGATGTTCTTTCAAATCACGGCAGAAATGCATTATATACCGATATGTATATAATTGTTATTTTATGTTCAAAGAAAGAACTTCAATTGTTTAGGTTTAATACGTGGTTTTACACCATTAACATTAGATACACGTGTATCATTATACACATAATGACATGTTTAACATGCAATTAATTTGAAGCTTGCACAAACAGTATTGTTGCGTTTATTACTTCCCGTTTTACACAGCCCTCCTCCTTTACTATAATATATATTTATTCATCCGTTAACTTTTATACTACGCGCTAAGAACATAACAAAACAATATCAGAGCCAACTGAATTTGCGTATTCAAAATTCCAAAGTCAGAGACTTTTTGTCCTTTGCTTTTTAAGCTTGATTAGACGTAAAATTAGTCATCCAATAGCAGTTTATTTTACTGCGATTGGATTATAAAAGTACTTTTGAACTAGAGATTCACAGAGTAAATTTGGGAACAAAAATGTAAATTTCACTGAACTTTATATGCAATAAGCTATAGTTTAGATTTCACTAAACCCTAGATTTTGCTAGAATTTTCGTAAAATTCAAGTAATCCAGCACCAAACTAAAGCAAGAAACTAACAAATACCGCTCGCTGATTTTATTTTTAGAACCAGGCAGTCAACTCAAAACTTTTTGTCATTTTCTCTAACTTAAAAATACTTTTCTGTTGTCAAAATTTGTTGATAAAAGGAACGTTCTTTCCAAATTTGTGTCTGGAATTTGAAAAGCGTCACTTATATTTTCCACAATTGTAAAGCGTTTTTAAACTCAGTTAAGCCGCCGTAATTCTAAGGACGAGTATTTAAAAGATCGAACATAAAATCACACATCAACCACCGAGATTTTCTATAAAATACAAGTGCAAAGTATTGGTGAACATCTAACAAAGTTTTCAACTAAACTAGAGTACATGTAACGTAACCATAAAATACGTTGCTATGTTTTAAAAGAATTCTTTTTCGTTTGGACTATATTGTTAAAAAAGAAAAGTAAATGCCACGCCTCGTCCGATTAAATTTTTTAGGAACAATGTTAGATGTCCATTCTACAATCGACGACTATCAAATACGATAGTTCGCGTAATTTGGAAAGAAAAAAACTACCAAACGTTTAAAGATTAAACGATGTCATTGCACTGCCATGTCGTCGTAAGAACTCAGCTATGTTCCAGCAAATTATTTTATCATTTCTCCCACCGGCATAATGGGGAAAACAGTATACTTTCTGGTTTAATAAATTTATATTCAGCCTACAATTCTTAACCGATTTGAATTTTTCGGTTGGTAAAACTAAGCTAATAAGATTTCGAAGAAAATTGTCACGCTCGATTTTTGACAGAGGTTTTCAATTTTTTTTAAATAAAGAAAGATAAGATTGAAAATGAACCATTTTAATTTAAACCAAAAAGTCCGCTTTTTCTACACTGTGCGTCACCACGTTAAACTTAAAGCGAAAAAAGGTACTTTGCCATTTTACTAGATTGTATTTAGAACTTCATGATTCAACTAAAGAATAATTTTAAACCCCCACATTTTCAATTACAGCGCCAATACATATCTGTACTGCCTTAATAAAATAGTATGCTTGAACATATCAGATTCCTTACAAAGGTATCAAAAATAATCTTATATTTCAAAGTCAGAAAGAAGGTCACTTTCGCTGACCTTCGGTATCATAAAAGTCTTCGTATATCGATACTTCCAATAAAACTGGAATCATTTGTATCTCTGCTATATGCATATATATATATATTATTTCATAAAAATAGTAGCAACCCAAAATCTATTGCAGTGCGCGTATTAGACTTTAGCTACAACAATGCAGCGATCCTGTCAAATCGGAAAATATGATTTCACAACAGTTATGCCAATTTATAAACAAGTTAATCTTTCAAAGCCTTTTAACTAAAAAAAAGTGATTTTAAAACTTATAGAATTTTTCATAAATCGTTTGAAAGGTGAAATTAATAATCTGTTAAATGCAACTATAGTAAAAATTATAAGTCATCTTTATGAGTAGGTAAAACTGTGACTCACGAATATTCATGAAGAATGATATTTAGGAGAATTCTAATTGCAAGGGTGAGGCTTTTTATGATCGATTTGTCTTTAACTTGTCTAACAATCACGCATTTCAGTCTTCTTTAGCTAATAAATGATTGTAAAGTAAATAAGTACGTCATTTCAGGAAGAAACATCTTCAGACAGTTTCATTTTAAGAAAAAAACAAACAAAAATACCTAACTGATATTAAAAGAGAGGCCATGATAAAATAAATTCGAAAGTTTTTGAATTTAAAATGAATAATTTCTTAAACAAAAATATTTCAATTTTTGGACAAAATTACACTTGTTTAAAAAAAAGTGGGGAATAGAGATTATCTAAAAAAAAAAAAAAGGTAAAAATTTTCTTAGGCCTCAAAAGAACTATTATTATCTGAAAATGTTTTCTGATTAGCGCGTACATGTAGGGAGTAAAGGTTTGCGTAATTGTAAAATTATATGGAAAGATTGAATACACGTGGCAAGTCGGTAAATTTCCCGAGGATGCGCATTGAAATATAAAGCAGATGAGCAATTCCATGTCAAATCATCTGATGAATTTCCGCTATTGTTAGTAATTTTGATGAAAATTCTAGTATCCGTTCTTCAAGGTGTTGAAAGAAAAACCCTGAAATAATTTTTTTTTAAATTAAATAACTCAGGAGTTGTTTAAAATTGAAAAGGTTTATCCTTTTTTTCTTGAACTTTCATAACTTTGATGATTTTAATGATATTAAGGTCTATTTTTTAAATTATTCGTAATAGGATGCAGTTTTGCAACAATATTTGTTGTACAAAAAATATTCAAAAACTTCTTGGGTTTTTCAAAAACTAATATTTAAACTGAATTTCTGAGAAAACCCCACTTTTTATTTCCTTCAATGTCTCAATGTCCTCTACAAGCCCTGTAAATATCAAAATGGGATCTTCCTTAGTTTTCGAGAAATAATAAAAAAAATTACGCCGAAACGATGCACACGACGTGAAAAACCACGTAGCCAATAGACGAACAATAGAAGAATATTATAAAAGTATACACGAACTTCAGAGTTCAGACTCTCGGACGCTGGGCACACAATGCCACGGCTTACGTTCTTAATTATTTCTCGAAAAGTAAGGGAGATCCCATTTTTAAATTTACAGAGCTTGTAGAGGACATTGTGAGCTATCTATATACAAAAATGAATGTTTCTTTTTTCAGGAATTTAGTTCAATTATTAGTTTTTAAAAAATCCAAGAAGTTTTTGAAATTTTTTGTTTCAAAAAATATTTTTCAAAACTTTGTCCCATTACGAATAATTAAAAAAACCTTAATATCATTAAAATTACCAAAGTTATGAAAGTTTAAGAAAAAAAGGACGAACAATTTTTTATTTTGAATATCTCCTGAGTATTTTGATCTTCTCAAACATTATTTTGGGTGGTTTTCTTTCAACACGTTGAAGAACGGGAGAACTTAAAGAACTAGAATTTTCATCAAAATTACTAACAATAGATGACATTCTTCAGATGATTTCACATGGAATTGCTCAGATGTAATGAATAATACCGACGCTAGCTACATAAATCTTTCATAAAACATGTGGATTTACACTATATTTCAACGTCTAATATGCCTCTATATATGTTTATCGTGTAACCTTTTATCCAGGTTAAATAACATCCGTCCCGAATATTACAGGTAAAACAATATTACACGTTTTTGCCTCACTGCGCAAATATATAAATAAATATGCTACACTTTGTCATGTTTATAAAACATCGACGTTAATTTCTGTTAAATTTTAACAAATTCGCATTCACAATACTTGTTTGTTTTAAAAAACAATTTCTGACTACAGTATATAATAATATTTACGAACTGTATCATGACTAAGGGAATTGTGTGTCAACTCTAAAAGAAAAAAAAGTGAACGAGAGTGACAATCAAAACCCAAATTGTCACATCATTTTCGCTTTCCTTCCACTAGTTATACGAGCACCATTGGAAGAAGAAGTGAATGACGAATCGGATAATGCGTAGTGAAGCAAACAAAGTGCGCCGCCGTTGCAATGTCTCTTTGTCTAGTGCTAAAAAAATTTATTTAAATTCAAGTCGAAGAATAGTCGAAGAATAGTGGAAAAAAATTGTACCCTCTAAAACGTTCTTCCGGTAACTAGAAAAGCAAAATCCAAATCCGTCGTGCTGGTACACTTTGTTCGTTTCGCTCGCACGTCGCACGATCAACAGAGATTCCTCGAAAAATATGTAGACTAATCAGTGAAAATAAGCATTAAATATGCCGTGCTCAGAGTTGCAGCTGGGTGTTGGTACACGATCAACTACGAGTAGTACAACCACACTGTAATAATCTGCACCCGTTACATTTAATGGTTACTTCCGACCTATCAGAACGTGAATTATTTTTTTGGAGGAGCAACGCTACCCTTGCAGTACAGATTGAACTTACCCATGAGAGGAAACAATTTGTTATTGGTGCCTCTGAAAAGGCCCGTTTGTTAATCCACTAATGTCTAATGCCAGTAAAAGTCCAGTCTCGATAAAGTGCTTAATTTCCAGACTTATATCATCACTTTTTCATGTTGTCCTCTTCGCTGGACCAGCGTTTCTCCTGTTCTTGTAACTCAAACTCCCATCGTAATTCCAACTCACGCATATCGTTAGCTATTGCGGCTTCGTACGTGTCTTCCTAGAAATATAAATATTTTAATTAGAACTATTTTTTATTTATCATTAACTCGCAATAATTATTCAATATTTTTTATTCGTTAATTTGACTTCGCTGCCCTATTTTGTAATTATTTTCAGTCTTGTAAAATAACATACTTCTTCTGACTTGTAATCCCTGTTTAATCCGTGATTAACCAAGTTGTTAGGTGGTTGAATCCAAGGGATGTTGCTGTAAGGACTCCAATTTCGAACGTCCTTCTCTTTCTCTCTAATTCCTGCTTCTATCATCTGCAGTTCTTGGGTCAATCTTTCACCTTCGCTGAACGCCGCTCCCTGGGTAGCCAACTGTAACACAATTTTAAAATATGTTTTTTGTATTTTAATAATGATCACTATACTTCAATAAATTATGTTATCATTTAATGCATATTGACATTTACCTTTAAGTCATTAATCTTCCTTTCTAAGTGTTTCAGTTGTTGCTTCACTTTTTGCGACTCTAAGATCAAACTGAAATTACAAAAAGTTGGTAATAAAAATGTTCTAAAATAATCGATAATGATGAAGACAGGTTAATGACATAAAATTCTCTAAAAAACTCGATATAAGGTGATTTTTTCATGAAAATAGGGGAAATGCAGGGAGGTAAATTATAATAAATTAAACATTTTAGGTTAACGCGTGAGGCAAAAATAAACAATCCTGTTATAAGAAATGTTATATTAAAATTTATTCAGCTCTATTTTACCAAAATATTCTGTTCAGTCCGCCAATCTTGTAATTTACACGATGAATATTTAGAACATCGAAAAGTTTCAATTTCAAAGGTATCTAATCTGAAAATGTTCACTTTGAAACATTTCAGTGTTTCATTTTGATTTTTGTCGAATTTTTAGTACATTAAAATTGGAATATTCAAAGATTGAAATTGTTCAATGTAAACAGTTCTTTTATTTAACAGGCTTAGTTTTAAACTGTTCAAATTTTACAGTATGAAAATGAAATTCTTTCATATTTTTTTTGTGGAACATTTGGTATTTTAATTGATGACAATTTTTTCTTAAAATTTGAATTTTTATACCAGAAAATTGAACAAGCAATCTATGAGCGCCACCAAAAGCATGCGTTGCGCGTTTTGGAATTTTTTGTATGAATATATGTACACGGAATACACCCTTAGTTCCTTCAGTTGTAGAGTGACGAACAGAGCGAATAGTACGGAGAATAACTAAAACTAACCAAATAACAAGGTTCGCGCGAATGACGTGCACTCCGATTTTCCTTTCAACTTTGTGGGGAAGACGTACGCTAAATGGATCGATGTACAAGGGTTGCGAGTGAAATTGCTGCGGAGAACACAAAGTAACATAAGGAGAACTAGGATTAGTGCACCGATCTCCGGACACTTATAAATAGTTAGATGAATATTTATTTTCTTCTATAAATTATTTCACTGGTTACAGTGGTTCTTCACTAGATGTAAGACCCAAAAATAATTTAAAATAAGTTAAAACAAATTCCTAACCTACTTGTTCAGAGAGTCAGTTTTTCTACACGTTATCCCGAGGTGATGTAGAAAAACGGTACAATGTAACTTTTTTCAACTTTTTAAACACTTTTCTCTCTTGATTTTTTCGGGTACATTATTTTATTTTTTTGAACATTCATAATAACTGAATACAATGTTTTGAATCAAAAAATTCTTACACAGAGGGAAGAACTGGTGCAGACCAGTGGAATATACTATGAATCAAATTGTTATAAATTTATAATGTTATAAAAGTTCAGTTATATGAAAGAGATTGGCAGTTAGCTTCTAACCGATTTATGGAAATTTGAAAAATGTAATTACTTTTTTATATGTGGCCTTCCAAAAGTGGTGACAGACCACCGGTACATTTACCCTATAATGTAATAGTTTAATTCTTCCTCTTTGATTGTGGCTTCTTGGAATCTAATGGCTTCAACATAGTTGAAATTTTCCTTCCGGGGTTTCCGGTAAAGACCGTACGTGCGTGTATATATGTACGTATGTACAAACGTTCGTGCGACTCTGACTCGGATTCACAGCGCCCCTGAATGCCCTGAATGTTAACCAGCTATTGCATCCATTTTTTCACTATTTGTTAATTTAGAAAGCTTTCAATATTTTTTAAATCAATACTTGTCGCCAAGAAAGGTTAAATGATCGAGTTATGGACGTAAATTCACTTATTTTTTTCCGGAAGTTCAAATAGAAATTCTGTTATTTGTATGTAAATATTGATATATTTATTTATTGTTATTAATTAATTAAAATATTATGTTACTATCATAATATTAAGTATTTCTTTAACAAATTTTGAAAACTTTCTAGATCAACGACTAGTAAAAAAGTTGATAAAATAGTTTTTATTCTCAAAAATTGAATTTTTACGTTTCTCCTATGTATTTTACTTTGTCTAGGTCTAGTGAATAATCAACGCCGCGGTGGTCGTGGATAAATCTCAGGCCACTTTGACTCTGTGCATTCTGAGCAAAGAGCCCACACGATCTTTTCCCGGAAACTCTGATAGTTCTGACGAAAAATTCTCATAGCAGATAAGTTCATACTAGATAGTATATTAACCAAGTATTATAAGAATAAAAAATCAAAGGAGATTCCACTCACAACCTTTGGTATGCCTATCTGTTTGGCTCACGTCCTCCCCATATGTGGCAGGAAATATTGCAACAAGTTTCTGACACACAGTTTGGCCTCCATGCTATTGCTTCATATCATGATTGAAACATATTTAATTAGCAAATCAGTGAATATGAATTCGCTTCTATCAATATTATTTCACTATGATTAGGAATTAATTATTTAATGTATGTTTTCTTTTTAAATATTGTACGTATTGAAATTTTAAACTTTTATCCAATAAAAGTCCTTAAAAGAGGAACACTACTGCAATAGGAACAATACTGGGAAGCCTGTAAATATAAGTTGTATTGGATGCTTACTCTTTTGACATACAATCTTGTCTCGAGAGCTGCATGTGGGAAGGTTGCTCTGGTATATTTCGACTCAAAGTAATAAAACCATCACCCAAGCCAGGACTTGCGACGGGTTGAACTTCTCCGTTTGCATTAATGGTGGTATAAGCTGCGTAATAAAGTTTTGTTAAAAAAAAAAAGGTTTTATAAATTTGAAAGTTCTAAATTTCGTTTAACAAGCGTTTGAACTGTTGTTTTTGTTAAACAATTAGCAAACTTAAGAATTCAATTGTAAAAACTTCGTAGTGTTTAAAAGTAAAATGTTAAAAGCTAATTTTAATGTTAAACGTTCAAAGTTGAATGTCATATTATTTTTTAATAAATTTACTCACGTTGATGGCCATAATACCAAGGAGCTATTGGACTAGTTGCAGGCACAGGACGTATTGTCGGTATAGGAGACGGAATACCTTCACCATAAAAACCAGTCTGCTGAATACCATTGGCTGGCCTAAAAATAAATAGCAACATAACAACCAAGACATCTAATTTGCATAAATCGAATATGCAAAATTAATATAATCGCTTGAAATTGTTTACCTGAGCACCGTTTTTGACAGTCTAGAGATCGGACCATAGTTGCTGGCAGTTGAGGCATCAAAAGGTACGAACTCATCGTCGAACAATAAGGAATCCGGACGACGAAAGCTATTATTGAAATTCATATTGGTGGCTGATGTAATTTGATTGCCAGGAGCGTTAGTCCAAATCGAAAAGTTCGGTGTTAATATATCTCCTTGTATATCGTAGTTCTAAAAAATATCAAAATTATAAGATATGCAGGTAATTTTTCGATTATCTTGTTAGCAAATAAATATGAAATACCGTTTTCATTGGAGGGGTCGTTTGTTTTCCAACGATATTTTCGAGTTGATTTATTATCTCCATCTTTCGCTGCAGCAACATTGCTAGAGTTTTCGCCATTGTCCGCTGCTTTAATATTGGCGAGGATTAAATTAAATTTTCCCAAGAATCGAGAAGATGTATAAAATCGAAAATAATATAAATGTTTTACCTTTTTATTATTGTTCTGTTGGCCATTTTGCACATTCGTTGGAATCTGCATTGGATCCCAAATATGCAGATTAGCAGCTGAATAGTCTAAGGGCATTCCAGGCACAATATAATGAGAGTGTTGCATGTCTACATTTTTAGGAGGGACTATGTGAGATAATCCTTGAGGAGGAGGCAGCATATAGTTGGTCAGAGATCCAATGAAATTGTTTTCATTAGTAACGGTGGCGTGTTGAGCGATTGAGGTAAAACCTGAAAGAAAATAGTTTAGTAATCTGAATAATCTAGAGCAGGATGGCCACTCAAACTTCAGAAAAAAATTCCCGGCTATTTTCCTCGGTTGAATTTGAGGCGATTAAACTATTAACTATACAATACTAATTGGTATATTATATCAATCTTGAAAAGGATGAAAAATGTTACAACTCCAAGATAAAATATATAATGAAAATTATTGTAAAAATAGCTTACAAACGACTAATTTATTACACAATAAATCATAGATCGATCGTAGATTATGATATTCGCGTTTCTGTGAATAAGAGGATAAAGAATATCGATTTTTGGTTTTCGATGGGAAATCGAGATGCTTCAGTCTACACTTCAATCGTTTTTAACTATAGGTGACTAAGACATCGCCTTCTGGAACCGAAACCATGTCTAGGGCTTAATGTCTCTGTTTAATATTTTGAAAAAAGATTATTATAAGAAACACAATTTGTAACCAAAATTTCTTGTGTAAAAATTACATAAACTGGAGTATCAGAGAGAAATATGCATTCTGGGCCTAAAATATATATCGCATTTGAAGCACAACAAGGTGCGATAGTTGCATTATCCTGTTTAAAAAATTATTTTTTTTATATCGAATAACTTTGCAACCACTGCAGCTTTGAAAGATTTTTAGGCATAAGTTTAAAGCCAGTGATCTAAGCTTTCCATTTAAAGTGTTTCACATTCACGAAAGGCTGTTTTCAAAGCGTGAGGTTAGTTGAAAGGTGGCAGTACATAACTAGATAACCAACACTATTACCGAAAATAGGTTTATTGCATAACCAATTCTTAAAAAATATAGAACACACAGTGGTAGAAGAATTTTTCGAAATCTCATTTTTGATACAATAATTTTTTTAAATTTAATAAAACTTTAACATAGAGATAATTTTTTTAATCTTTAAGAATTTACATTTCTTGAAATTATTATCATTCAAAAACAATTTTTTTTTTCTTGTCACCCTAATTCGGAAGAAAGTCATTATTTACAAAAAAAAATTGAAATTTTGATTTTTAACTCTTTCAGGGGCACATTTTTCTGTTAAACTAATTCTTGCTATTAATGGCAACTTAGGGGTTTTCGGGGTCGCTGATCACGATTCTGGCATCAGAATGGCTAAATTCAAAATGGCGGATCCAATATGGCGACTATGTGACTCTAATGTTGAATTTTTTTAACAATTTGCATAGAACGCGTTGTATGGGGGGTTTTGGAGTCGTAGGTTGCAAATTTGATGTCAGAATTGCACATTTCAAAATGGCGGATACAAGATGGTGACTATTTTACTATAATTTTGAAGTTTTCGAACAATTGGCATAAATCCAATGCCGTGCAGGCCGTGCAGACTGTATTGAATCCGCCTTCTTGAATTTTTGCAATTCTGACATCAGATTTGTAATCAGCGACCAAAAAACCCCCATACACTAGCTTTCATAGCAATTGCAAAAAATTACGAATTTGTACTAATATAACAGCCATTTTGAATCCGCCATTTTGAATTTTGCAATTTTGACATTATATTCTTAATCAGTGGCCCGAAAAACATTTTTTTTACGATTTAATAATCGATCACAAATACGGCACTTAAGCCGAAAATTCGTAAAAAATCGTAATTTTTTATGAATTCAAAAAATGAAACAAAAAA
>CAKNWW010043382.1:0-11130 GCA_932074435.1 Andricus kollari
TCATTTATATAATAATTGATCAAAATCCTTATTTCATCCTAACAGGAAATAAGTGATTAGAAATACTGATCAATTTGTTCGATCCTAATAATATCAAGGATAACGAATTAAACTATTGAGTTGTTAGCTATTGATAATTGTACAAGTAAAATATCCATTTTTTGGCGTAAAACCCTTACAATAAAATTATACTTAGCTGGTCTGGAAAGTAGATTTATACATCATAGGAGTAAGGTGTTGATATTGATCATTATTGAATACAAATTTATTTAACATCCATGTTTCCAGCATAGCAACTGTGCACACTGCGCGTGCCCTGAAAATTGCTTATACTTAAACATGTTACAATAAGCATTTTGTAGTCACGTAAACCACGTCCGGTCTTCATTCCCACAGTCGTTAGGCAAAGTCCAAGTGCACTGTCAGCAATGAACCCTACCAAATTCTATGTTCAATTAGGCAACGGGTCTGATCACAGCCCAGTCTCGCCAGCATTCTTCGACCAGTTCTCTTACCTTGCTAGGTAAGAAGTCCAATTGGAATAGGGGGAAGCTCAGGGGAAAATTAGGGGGAAAACGAAAAAAGGGTTTTAAAAATTTTTAACAAAATCAAAATTTTGATTTATCTCAATAATGGTGAGAGATACGCGAAAACTGACAACATTGTCAGTTTTATACAGGGGGATGGTCCTCGGCCGCCTCGACCTAAACCTGTGACCAAATGTTCAAAATTCGAAAAGAATTCAAAATTTTGTGTTATCTCAAAAAGGGTCACATATGCGTTAAAACATACAAATTTTTTAAGATTTCACAGAGGGGTTTTGTTTTTAATCAATTTGAACTAACCAAATAAAGAGGTTTTAGGAATTAAAAAAAAATGTTTTGTGTTTTCTTCAAAACGGTAAGAGATACGTGAAAACTGACCTACACCAGTAAACAGATTTTTGAAATTAAAAAGGAATCCAAATTTTGAATTCTTTCGAAAACTGTCACCGATGCGTGAGAATTAATTAAATTTGATTTATCTTGAAAGCGGTGAGAGATATGCGAAAACTGACCATATTGTCATGGTTTTCTAAAGGTGGATGATCCGTGGCTACTCCAACCTAAATCATTAAACAGATTTTCGAAATTAAAAAAAATTAATTTTTTGGGAATTCGATAGTATATCAAATAAAACGAGAAATGCACCACTTAATAAAAATGTATAAGTAACTTTATTAATACTAATATAAAAATTTGGCGTAAAAAAAAGGGACGTATAGTCGTACGCGTCACAGGGTGAAAGATGATCTGGTGGATCATTGGGTGAAGCGTCCCAGCGTCCCTATAAGAAGAACAAGATTTAGGACTGACATCTATCGCCTCTTCCGGCGGGTAGTCAAAATGTAGGTTTCATATTTATGTCAAACGTCAGAAAAGTATTGTTTTTGACCAACTCGAACGAACCCTATGAAAAGATTTTCAAAATTCAAAACAATAATAAAAATTTTGAATTATATCGAAAACGATCAGAGGTATATGAGAACTCAAGTCCAACTAATCCCAAAGAAATTATAAAAAAATTCAAAAACAATATTCAGATTTTGATTTATCACAAAAACGGTGAGAGATGCATGAAAACTGACCAAATTTCTACGGTTTGATGAAGGTCCTCGACCACCGCGAAATAACATAGTAGAGTAAAGTAGAGGTACAAGAAAACTGAACAAATCTTAAGTATATTCCAAAACGGGATGGTTCTCGGGTACCCCGTGATTCGGGGCCCAACAAAAAGATTTGCAAAATTAAAATTTGGTGTTATATCGAAAACTGAAAATTTTCGGAATTTCGTCCTCGGCCATCATGGATAAACTCAGTAAAAGTATTTTCAAAAATATAACAAAAAAGTTGAATGATCTCGAAGTTCGAATTGATTCGAATTAAAGTTCGTGCAAGAATTGAGCTGCCGGATCGAATAAGGGCACATAAATTTTTTCGGCTCGAGCGGGATGAGTTCTCGTAGTTTTCAAAATTTGTTTAGAACCTTCATTTTTGGAAATTCAGTTAATGTAAGAAATTTGATTGAATTTAGTAAAAAAATGTTTTTAGAATTCTTCGTTTTCTCCTGTCAGGGTTCATTTGCGCTCGCGTTGTAAAAATGTACATATGTGCCCTTATTCGATCCGGCAGCTCAATTGAGAAGGACTGAAAAGACTTTTTGGTTAAACCTGGGATTCATCAGATGGACGAACAGATTGAAAAGGATTAAAAGGTGTGTAAGGATTCAAGTTTATGTTGACGCACGGATTGAACAGGATTGAAAGTTAAGTTCGAATTGGTGCCTGATTCACTCAGATTGAGCGCACGGACTTAAGAGCATTCAAAAGATTAAAACTTGCTTGAGAGGAGTATTGGAATCATTCGAATTGGGCATCCGATTGTGAAAGAGTGAACGTTTGTTTCCGATTGGTTTGTGATTCTTTCGCATTGGTTTCGGATTCACTCTTATTAATTCGGACTGGTGTCGGATTCAGTCGGATTAATTCTGGTTGCATTCAAGAAGTCCCACAGATTCAAAAGAATTCGACGGACAGATTAAAAAATCGATTCGGTGTGGGTTTTTCATTAAAGTTCAATGATAATCGTAAAATAATTCAAATGTGTATAAATTATGCAGTTTAGAATTTGCAGGACGAAAACTCACGCGCTCAAGCACGCGATCATTCTCGTACATTAAAAAGCACAATACAAAAACCCTCTCTTCAAAAATATTGTCAAAATCAACTGAAATAAACTATTAATTAAAATTATTAAGGATGCAAGAATGACAAGTGAATCGATAGTTGCCAATTTTATTAATTGAAACTAGTTGATGTAACCCAAATTAATAGCATTACATTACAAGTAGGGTTAGAAAGCTCTATACGGGCAGATCAATGTTTGCAGGACGAGTTTTAAAACCATGGCCGTGGGTTTTCAGGTCGTCCTTGCGAACATTGAGCTCCACGTGAGTACCTGTGTAACCCTACGAGTGATGTACGACATTTTATTCAAAATCAGCATGTTGTGAGTCTGTAGGATCGTCTGAAAAGTGAGTCGTGATGTATATAATATCTTTGGTCGTGAAAGCATATGACTGACGTGGCAGTCATCTGGTTGGCTGTGATTGGAAATCTCATATGGTAATTGGTATTAATTAGTAATCTCGTGTGTGTGTGTGTGTGTGCATATAATTTTATGTTTCATAAGGACAACCGCAGGATTTCGCTGGGAGCAGGTGCTAATCTGAAAAATTGCACCCGCTTCTAGCGAAATCGCGGTAAAATTTTAGCTGTAACCACGTCTCACGACCGTGAGATAAGTGGTTACAGTCCGCGACGAATTCAATACGATGATCCGGCAAAAGTCTCGTGCATTCTGAGGACACGGAGCGACCCAGGACGACCGCCTTATGCATTTTCTCCGCAAGTGTCTTAGCATTTTCTTGACACGCAGGGATGCTTTTCAGGCTATTAACCAGTGAAACCTTGGCATCTCCAAGAGCGCCGATGATCAAGACGATTAGCTTAACAGAATGTTCCGGGTATAGCCTTCGCGACTCCCTTATAAGGTCTTTATACTTCTCTTTCTTTTCATTCTCCTTGGCTATGATGTTTCTGTCATCTGGTGCCGAAAATGCGATAACGAACATGGTTCGTTTCTCGTAGTCAAGAAGAACTATATCAGGCCTCGAGTGCACAACAGAAACAATTGTCGAGAATATAAAGTTCCAGTGAATGCGGCACTTATCATTTTCGACAAGTGACTATTACCTTAGGAGCGTTTAGCGGAGCGGTATTTAGGCTAATGCCGCATGAGTGACAGAAATGGTAATAAAGCACTCTTCCTGCCTCATTGTGCCTTTGGATGTAGGTCGTTCCCGCATGAGTTGAACAACTAGACACTATGTGTCCTAGATGCTCGGGGTGTGCATGACACGCACTGGAGCTATCGTCGGGAATGTCTTGGCTCAAAATGTGGTGACGGTATGTTGCAGTGGAAATGACACCGTCTTGACATGACATAATGAAACCCACCGTGCCCGACTTCAATCCGGGTGATTTAAGGAAAGCAAACGATATCTCATACGACATCGACTGATCCTTCACAGTTCTGTGGAAGATGCCGTACATCCTCTTTTCTAGGAGCTGTACAAGAAGTTTTTCTCCTGTGCTTTTTTAATCCGAGCCTTCAGGAGTGAGTACTCGAGACGGATAAGATTTTATGCCTTTTTCTCACCCCTGATATTGAAGTCAAGGCCGAGTGTTTCAGCAGCCTCATCCGCTGCTTTGTACGGAAACGCATCTTTGCGCACTTCTTCGTGTTTCCTGACCATTTTAAGAAGAGGGTCTTGTCCATTTGCGACTATATGTGCTGCACCCAGAATAATCCTGTTGTGAAGACATTCAAGATTTAGTATTCCGCGAACACCTTAACGGTGTGCGATGTAAAGTTGCGGAATAGAAGACTTAAGGTGCGTGCTTTTGTTCATGGGCATAACCTTTCGGGACAAGATATCGAGGAATCTGAACTCGTGCTTCATCCATGGAACCACTGCAAATGAATAGAATACTACTGGGACGGCAAGAATATTCGTTGCACATACTTCATTCCTCGTCGACAGTTCGGAAGACCATATCCGTCGGATGAGACGTTTTCATCTGCATCGTAGAATATCCTTTATAGATGTCACGTCCTGAATGCGGCTCTATGGCACTCCCAGGTATGTATAGGTCTCTTCAGCGCCAAGGTGTCTTATAGCGCTTCTGTCGACGAGCTCTGGGTCTTCGGGGATGCCATGTATATATAGTTTTAAAAAAATAGTTAACCAACTACCGCATGTCCCACTGGGAGCAACTGCCATCTAAAAATGTCACCGGCTCCCAGTAGAACCAGGCCAGCAAATCCCTCGCGTGTCTTGAGGACTCGAAGCGACCCAAGGATGGCACGTGGGTATGGCTTTAAGTTTACGAACCAGTGATAGTTTCGCACCTCCGAGAGCACCGATTACATGGTCAATTACTTAAACCGAATATTCTGGATACAGTCGTTGCAGCTCCCTTTTAAGGGCTTGACACCTCTCCTCCTTTTCCTTCTCCTTGGCAGTTACGTTGTAATTGGCCGGAGCGGAGAATTCGATTACGAATATAGTTCGTTTCTCGAAGTTTTGGTGAACGATGTCAGGTCTCGAGTGTGCAACTGGGACTGCTGTCCGAAAATCGTCGCTCCAGACAATTTTACACTTCTCGTTCTGGACAATTGACTCTATCTTCCTCGGTGCGCTCAGCAGGGCAGGGTCGCGGCCAACGCAGTAAAAGCAAAATATATGGTAACAAAGCACTTTTAGGGCCGCATTATGTATGTAGAGATACGTCGATCCCGCGTGGGGGGGGGGGGGCACCCGGATAGTATGTGTTCTAGGTACTCAGCGTGTGCATGACACGCTCTGCACCTATCGCTGGGAACTTCTTGACCTAAAATGCGGTCACGGTATACTAAGGCGGAAATGACACATCCTGGCATGCGAAAATGAAGTCTTCGGTAACTGAATTAAGCCCTGATGATCTGATACAAGTAAAAGTTTGCTCCTTCGACAAGGATTGTTACTCTACATTTATGTGAAAGTTTCCGTGCGGGATTTTTCAACCTCTGCTTTTTTTACTTCGGCTTTTTGAAATGAAGCATCTAGATGGAGTAATGCACTTTCCTCACTTCTGATGTTATGAAGACCCTGGAGGTTTAGAAGTCCGCGTCCGCCTCGTCGGCGTGAGATGTATAATCGCGGAACGGACGAATTGATATACGTACAAGCTCTTATGCATATGCACGATCTTACGTGTGACGACATTAAGGGCCGTAAGCTCGTTCTTCGTCTATTGAAACACCGAAAAAGAGCAGAGTAGAACGGGGACAGCAAGCATGTTACTCGCAGATACCTTGTTCAACGCCAAAAGATTTGAAAACCAAATCCGTCGAAGAAGATGCTTGTATCTGCTTCGGAGAGACTCTTTCACTGATGTTACGTCCTTAATGCGGCTTTGAGGCACGCCCAGGTATGTATAGGTCTCTCCAGTTGATAAAAAATCTTTCCGGTAGTCAATCCAAGCCATTGATAGGAGGCGCTGATGGGCTGATGCGTTTTTGCAAGTGCACCTGTCAATTAGCAGGTTTTTTCGGCAGCCTGCTACACCTTTTTTCGAGTCACGTTGTTCGTACATCTCTCTCCACAGAGGCTAAATTCTTCGAACAATCGTGTTGTTTAGAACAAATGTATACGTCTTATACAGTGTGTTCAAAAAAGTTATTATCTTGTGATTCTCTGGGTTGGACAAGTTGCCTTTTTTCGGTAGGAGTATAGTGCATCCTAACATCGACGACTGCGGAATGGGCGTGTCGGACTTTAAGTATGAGGCGAATATGCAGCCAGATGTTGGTGTGTAGAAGTAAACTTCTTCCACCAGAAGTTCTTGATACCACCTGGTCCTGCAGTGGAAAAGTTGTTCGTACCCCTGAGTGCTTTTTTCACCTCTTCGGCAGTAATTGCCATTGTTGTTCCCAGAATACATCGTGCGTTATTCAGTGGCCATTTGTGGATCTAGTAATCTGTCAGTGTGCCAGCGTTTGGAACTAATCATCTGTCAACAGCTGACACCGCTCGGTAAAGGGCTATCTAACGATCCCTTTTCAGGGGGCGTTATAGGCTCATAACATGGTGGTTTCGAATACTTTTTTTTTCAACTAAATACTTAATTTCAAAAAAAATATTACCTATAGAAGTATTCAGTTTCTACTCAGTTATCATTCTTGAATCCTTAGACATTTTATCAAGATTTTCAAGTAATTATATGTCACTAACGTCACTATTATTCAATTTCGAACGAATAAGGAATTTTGAACGTAATTAACATTATTTTCCATTAGTGCCTGTCCTCTGGCATATGAAATGCATCTTGTGCATAACTTACATGATTACTAAAGATTTGTGGAAGAATTAACGACTTTTGTGAATAACCAATAGACTTACTATTTATATTGGGAACACATAACGAATCTTTATCGAAATATACTTCAGAATTGTTTGATAACACATCTGCTGAATCCTGTACATAACTAAATCTATTATGAACATCTGGCATTATTAAAAAGTTATTTTATTTATTAGCTATGTCATGAGAAGATTTCTTTAAGTTCTTTTTACAGGTAAATTTCAATTTTTTGGCAGAACGAAGTTTGATTCTTGAAATATTTTCATCATTTTTTTATGACCCTCACGAACCAAAAGTTCCGATACAGGTGTAGTAACGCGTTTTTTCTGATCTTCTTTTTGAGGTTTTTTGTCTTTAAAATATTTAATAATTGAATAAGGAACGCGTTTATCTAATACCTTCCGTTCGCAGGAATGTTCTTGACAAAATTCCACTTAGGAGTTACACTTAGTTATGAAGATCTTTTTAAAAGAATCTTCTAATGGACATTCATGACCATGTTTATCGAGGAATGGACATAAAAATGTATGAACATTCTCTACTAGCAGCATAAAATTATCACTTTCAAATTTTATGTCAGATCCTCCTTCTTTAATAATCTTTGAGTTTGACGTTACTTAGCTTGTAGATAAAGTGTTTTACACGCATCGCAATCAGGTACTTAATTCTTTTGCAATAACTGCCCAGCGACCATCATGAGTCCATTACTGTATTACGGGGTAAGACCGAGGAGGGAAATTAGGAGTTGGATTGTCGAGTTGGAGTTTAGACGCAAATAAACCAGTTCGTAAATATTTAAGAGGTTTATTGTAAACTTACATTCCTGCTATCGATACCCACGACGGGGGTGTCAAGACGTGAAGAAGTGATCGAAGAAGATCGAAGATGGAGATGCAGCCCGGTGAAGGCGAGAAGACGTTGCTTTGACGTGACGAGGTGGTGTGACGTGATGAGGCGTGATGAGAGAGAGCGTAACGACGGTGGAGAGCACTGGCACTTGCGAGACGCGGAAACCACTCGATTAGGACTTCGAGACCCCTCGGGGAATTTCGCCTGTTATCGGTCGCGGCCCGACAACCCGTTCGTACAGGGCCGTCACAGATTAGTTTTTTATGTAACAGCTCTGTTACAACTGTTATTTATGTTAATATCGTGAATCTCAGCAGCTTCATTAAGGCCAGTCAATTCATATTCGTCAAGTTTTCTGGCGATGAAACCGTTTGCTTATCAGAAACTAATTGCTGAATTAGCGTATTTTCGGTGATAAATGATTCAATGCTGCTAAGAATTACTGACAGGTTGGAATGGTATTAGCTATACTATGCTGCCGAATAGAGCAAAATAGATTATCTACTGGATCCTGATCCAGGTTCCTAGTAGGAATGTACCGAAACCCCACCTTCTTTAAATTTTTTCAAGTATATACTACTGATTTTATAGTAGTTTACCACCCTTTAATAAACGAGCACTGATTGCAACATCATTGTTTGTATTTAATTCAATCTGTCTCCAAGTGTCAATTTGTTTTAACATTCTTTTCCATAATTTTAAATGAGGAGTTGAGTCTGATAAAGCATCACGATATTCTTTTCCTTCTGGCGCTTTTATACTTGCACCGTTCATTGTATCAAATAGAGAATCAACATAACCTGAGAACTCAGCAGTATGAATAGCTACTTGTGGAGAAACACCTGTAGTGACATAAGTTTCCACAGCAGCAGCAGAACTATGACTCAATTGATCGGCGCATAAATCAACTTTCATTTTATAATAAGAATCAGTTAAAGTAAAATGATGCAGCTTTAGTTTAGGCAGAAGTTTATACCTCTTTACACGTCTAATTCAACTACTTTTCTAATAGCAACAGATTGTCCATTGACTACAAATCACGAAACTTCATTTTCAGTTGTATCAGGATATTCAGCGCATTATGCATTTACTGCTCTATTATTTGTAGTTCCTAAGTCGCAAACTGTATTTACTACTGCTAAGCCGATTCTTTGTAGTACTGAGATTACTTAATTGATCATTTATTTTATGTTGACTGCTGATATGGTTTTGGCAGTAAAATAGTACGCAATCACCTGCTTCCAGTTGCTTTTAATCCCACGGACCATAACGACTGAAGCATATTTTGCGTATTTGATGTTCCGTCCTAGATGCCCTAAGCTCTCGTATCCTAAAATTTTCTGTTACACAGCGTCACATCGATGACTAGAATAAGGAGATATCTCATCTAAAAGTAAAGCGCAATATCGATCTCATTCGTGCATGTGTGTACTTTTTTTTAAAAATGATGCAAAGTGGGTACGTTTATTCCCGTATGGAAGGTTACTTTCGAAAGTATACTTTTAAAAGTCTCCACTTCCGAACAAAGGGCTTTTTACTAGCGTTTTTAATTGAGAGCAGATGCAATTTTTTGATACCGCTTTCAACTTTTCATCAGTTGCTTTTAGATAATCATTCTCGTATATGTATCGTATGGTCTCAAAACTATTTCTTTCGTTTCTTAGTGTATGGTAAATCTGACATATTTGTGTTGTTACACGCCAATGTATTTTTAACATCTCTGATTAACGCGGACTCAAAATTTTCTTACTCCTAGCTGATTAAGTATTCCCCTCTTCGTTTTACTTTTTTTCAGCATACGAAGGTTGTTCAGTTTAAATTTCAATAAAATTCTCACCTGTACTGTTAGAAGTACTACTTTCTTGTCCCTGTTCCGTATTATCGGATATATCTTTTAAAATTTGCTCTATTTAAGCAAGAAAATTTGGTTGACCTTTACGTAAATTCTTCAAAAAAGGATCTTCATTTGAAGAGTCTCTAATTCTGATGAAGTTGTTCCACTTTCCAAAGTACTTTTTTTGTTTCAAAGGCATCAGTCTTATTGCCAATATTGGAATCAAAAGTGGATTTATCATTAATATTATCTAGAGAATATTGTAAATTATTTTCATGAATTTGAGAAATTGTATTGGAAGAGATTGAATCAACATTATAAGTTTCGCTATTGCCATCAAAATTGTCAACGAATTTAATATTCCTTTCATAATGAGAGTATTCTACCGAATGAGTTTCACGAGTTAAGGGAATTCCCTCTGAAGCGTTCAAATTAATAACAGTATGACTTTTGCCATTTAAATTAGTTTCAAGGGTTGAAAAGAATTCCGAACAAGTAAGATTTGCACCAGTACTATTTTGTTTAATGGGTGTCTTATTATAAGAATCTACTCCTTTAAACTAAGGAACGGCCTTTGGTGTCAGTTGTTGGTTTTTTTTTCATTTATCACGTATTTTTCTTCGCAATGATCCTCACAAATGAAAAATTTATCGCAATTATCAACTTTGAATCTTTCGGGCATGTATGAAAGTGATTATTTTTATAATTACTGTCTTTTACATATGTATCTTAATACCCATTTCCACAACCCTGGAATTTGCAGGACCATTTTAGTCTGTTGCTTAATAGTTTCAATAAAGAAGGAGGCTCCATGATAACATAAGCAAGTGACGCTGCAAAATATTTATTTTCATTTAAGTTATGCTTCATTTTTCGATCACTTGCTTTTTAAAAATCACTTGCTTTTTAAAAAATCATAGCTCAGTACGACTTAAAGTTTAAACGTGTGAAATTGTCCAAAATACAATTGCATCTTGAACCAACCTTTCAACTTTAAATCGAGATAATGAAACAGTTTCAAATAATATCCCTCAAAACTGAAATTTCTAATTATAAACCTATATTGACTCGAAAATGTAATTACTTGAAATTGAAACGTTAAAATGGAAACATTAAAATGTAATTAAAACTCACAAAAAAGTATAATTTCAAATTAATTCGTTCAAAATGGAACAGATTTACATTCGGAACTTTAATTTCTATTCCTTTAAATTGGATTAGTTTAAGTTAAAAAATAATGAAAGACTTTAAAATAATTTTATCTCTGAAGAATCTTACATTTCACAAAGTGGAACGAATTGAAATGAAAGCTTTTTCTTATTGAAAACGTTCACAGTTTGGCAATTTCCAATTAATTTTGCAAACAAAATTTCGCTATCAAAGTATTAAAAAACAAACGCCTTTAAAAGCAAACAATTTTATTCTAATGAATCGTTCGAAT
>CAKNWW010043415.1:0-10562 GCA_932074435.1 Andricus kollari
AATAAACACTGAAACGTTGGTACATATTTTGTAAATGTTTTTTGATTTGGATTTAAAAAAGAAATAATAAATAAAGATTCGAGATAAAAAAAAGAAGGAAGGAGATTTGGAGGTAGCCTTCTTTTTCTTTCCTTTTTTATTTATTTTAATTTGAATGGTTAAGAATGTGTCGTCCAAATTTAATCGTTAGATTCTTAGCTTTTTTCTAAAGAAATTTTTGTTTAATTTTAACATTTTCGTAGTTACGCTTGAATATTGGACGCTAAAGAGGAATTTAAATTATGATTATTGACATTTACTTTAAACTCTAATTTCAGACGAAAATACACGGAATAAATTTATATTCTACTGCGGCACTGATTATCAAGAACCGGGTGCTGGAGGTCTCAGTGATTATATCGATGAACAGTTCATACCTGATTTTCTGGGTGGATCGTCAGAGGTCAGAGGAACATTCTTTCTCTATTTTTTATTGGAAATATTATTTACATTTCAATACATAGATTACTTGAAGATTATTTTCGTATCAAGAAATTGACTTTATAAAACGTTCTATTTTTAATTTATTTTTCTACATTTTAAACATTTAATTCTGTACAAATAACAAATTTCTTGACTAGCAGGGAGGTTTTTGCGAAGTTTATGGTATGGTACCTCCACGCTTTTACATTTTCGAGGAAACCGACGATGTAAGATTAACAAAATTGGTGTTTGCCTACGTTGTGCAGTTCACCGTGCCTTCAATCACATGCAAATTATGTGTCTCTTAACAAATTCTATAAATCATGTGAAGTCTCTCACTAAGTAGTGCTGCACAAAATCCTTTTGAAATCAAAACAAATGTTACCAGTTTAGAAGATTTACGATTTTTTTATTAGAATCAATGTTTCGTAACAGTCTCGATGTGTTTTCTTAATTGTCCGTTATAGATGTGAACAAAGAAAAGGCAATACTCTTTTTTCTATGTCATAGTATTTAAATAATAGATTGTCAATTAGTTTCTTGAACTACTTTGTGTGCTACTGTACTGTCAAAAGCTTAATTGTAAAACAGAATTATTTTTTAACAGACAGAATTAGATAAAAGTTATTCTATTTACCAACAAAAGTATATATTTTTCAATTCTTATTAAATTTCTAAAAGTCAGTTTAATATTTTGAAAAAGCATTAATAGATTAATATTTAACTAAAGATTATTTAGAAAGTTGAGAATGTCTTATTAAATCCAGTGTCTAGGTGCACCGAAAACATTAGTGTGAAAATAGCTTATTATAAAAACCGAAGATTTGAAATAACTGGATTTCTGATGTTTTAAAATAATTTAAATAGAAATGTATGTTTTTGACACTATATCATTTAAATTTAGACTTACGTCATGGAAGGAGGAGTCGTACCGAAAAATCTATACAGAGTCGATTTGGAAGTTCCTGCCGGTGAGCATGAGCACAGCTTATATCACTCAATTAGTCTTGGTCGTGGTCAAGTGCATAATGTGGTCATACGCTCCAACGACCCAGGAGCTGTGCTCACTTGGGACTTTGATGTTATGAGGCATAACGTGCTTTTTACCGTATTGCACAAGGCAATCGACACCAACATCGGCAAAGCAGGTATCGTTCAATAAACATTAATGCATAATTCCTTCTTTTTGTACATTAAATTTTGTTTGCTCCCATCTATGGAATTGGTTAAAATCGCACAGAACATAATGCCTGTGATGCAAGTTGCATCAAAATCGGCTAATCTGAGTTGTATGCCTTGAAAAAGGAATAATTCATTTGATTTGTTTTAGTTCTCATGAGTTCGAAAACTTTTTTAGCATCGAACCTTTCCGCACTATTCCCTTTGTTATATCTAAACAAAAATAATATTTCTTTTTTTCCCCAATTAATCTTTCGGAAAAATAGAATTGAGAAAGTAGTTGATTTAATTCGAGCAACAATAAATATTTAACTTTTCGGGATTTTTCTGGTTGGCAAAACAAATTTGGAAAGTAACAAGAGTATCATCAAGAAATGACTTCGATAGCTTTGATAGATATAATTTTTAGAATTCCGAATAAATAGTCACTATAGCCATTTCAATGCTTCAATTAAGCCAAGTTCAAAAGTTACTATTTTAAATTAATTTTATTTCTGTAAGATGTGCGGACATTATTTTATATGATGATTTTCGCTACAATCGAAGGGATCTTAAAAGAAACAAGCTAAGTTTTCTTTTCAGAAAAAATTGGGTTTTTCTCACAAATATTTATTTTTTCCATAAATATTTGATTGTTTATGTTTTTTGGTTGCATACGATATGACGAGAGAAATATGCATGAAATCCTTACTTGATTTTTATGGGTTTCTCAGGCCATGCTAATAAATAAACAATAAATCATGTTCAATAGAGTTTAAAACCAATAGAAGTTAATTTAACTGAACAAGTTTTTATTGATACATAATATATTAAGAAATAGCGGAAAATGGAAAGTGGTGTTGAGAAAGATAACAGAGATTTGCTTAAAGTAGACAAACTAGCCATAAAAAGATTTATGAGAAAAATAGCGACTTCATGTTTGCTTTTTATTCAACTGACAACTTCGATTTGTGATTTGATATCCAGAAGTTAATCATTAGTTTCAACCTTCGCTCTTCGCTTCTCTGATTCGTAGAAGAACTTCGAAAATTGAAGGCAATTGTAGTATTTAAACATTTTATAATTTATTTTTAAATTTACTCTGTAATTGAGTTATTGAAAAATTAAATTGTTAAAAATTATGCAACAACCCTATTGCTACAATTCAGTGGATTTTCGCAGGTGCACATAGTAAAATTAAGCAGTTTCTCTGTGTTTAGTTTTTCAACATTATTATTTTGACTGTAATTCAGATATTGTTTGACAAACGAAACTCCAAATATTATTAGGTACGTTGACTGTGCCATTGCACTTTGAACATGAAACGGGAACCAAAGAATGGAAGGAAGATCTTGATTGCCTAAAAGTGGAGCCTAGTATCGTTTGTCACGATGGAGAGAGCATTCAGGTACTTTGCAACCACTTAGAAATTCTAATGGTCAATTTTTGCAAATTGACGAAAATTTTTCAAAACACGAAAATACTGTTTTACAGGGAACGCATATAATGCAAGAACCGGGAACCTACATTTTGCAGTGGCAGAATCCGGAAGAAGGAGAATTCCTACCATCGATAAGTTCCCACAAAGCGCAGCTAATGTACTTCTATGAAACGTTGCCATCGGCACATTACAGGTATTTTGAAAAACTAAAAGTAACATAAACTAAAAACGATGAAATTATATTTAAAAGTAAAACATTTTGATACTTCAGAGGATCAATGATGAGCCTTCAATCGGCTGTGAGCGGAAGATCAGTAGCAAGTTCTTCGTTGTCCAGATGAGAAGTAAACACATCTGCGAAGGCAGAACCACCCGAAGATCTAAAACATGACTGACGTGACATGCGCGCCAAATGACAAATAACTCGGACCCATTGTAGTAAAATTTCTAAAGCCCGAGAGCGACTTGCCCTTTTTTAAAGGAGCATAAAGAGATTGAAATTTGCTGGAAAGTAGCAGCGAACCTGACGAAGAAACATATAAAAATAGCCGAATGCTGTTAGCCAATTCTAGAATAAATAGATACCGTTAAATTAATAGAATCGTTGAAAAATCTGTTAAACTGTAATAATGTTGCTGTCTTAAAATTTATTTTCTTAAACTTAAAAAGAACAGAGCGACGGGTACGATTACGACTTTTCGATCAATATTGAAGCAAATCTGTCAATTCAGATTTCCCGATAACTTCCATATCTAAGTATAATCTTAGGATTCTTAGTTGCATTGCGAAATAATGATTAATTTACACTATTCTACGTATACACTATACGTACATCCTCATTAAAATGTACAATGGCGTAGTTGATGGATCGCTTTATTAGAAGAAGAAATCTTCCTTATTTCAATGAACAAGGAAATTAATTACATTTATTACTACAAAATTAGATTGTGAAAGTAGTGATTACTAATACTCTGCGAACAATTAATTATTCCTAATCACAAACTGTAACATAAAGAATATTCATTTTAGCCTACAGATACTCATACTTTCAAGAAAAAGGCCTAGTAAGCGCATTTTCTGAGAAAAAGGATACATAGTTAAATATAAAGGTACTTTTTCTTATTTTTTTGTTATTTACAGTTTGCATGGCTGTTTTTTTACTGTGCCTCTTTCTTACAATGAAAATAAAATACTTCAGTACTTTCGAAGAAAAATGTCAATATAAAAGCAATAGAGTGATTTAGGATTCGATTCTTGCATGAATTAGATATAGAAAGTAGAAAATATGATACTTCCTTCATTAGCAAACCACGGTACCTCTATCATTTCTTCCCAAAATGCTAGAACTTTCCAATAGAATACAAATTTTAATGTGTGTAGATTTCATATCACTAATTAATAAGATCACCAATTATTAGATCACGAATTAATCATTATTGCTTAATTCACATCCACGTTTTTACGTTTGTTAAAAAAAATCTGTGAATTATTGTTCTCGACAATCTTCATCATTGTTCAAATTTTAATATCCTCTATCATAATGTTACATTATCGATATTTTCTAAAAATATTACATTCTTGACTGCAGAAATATTTACAATTTACTGAGGTTTTAAGCTTGAAAGAGGAAACGTAGCATGAATTTAGATTTGGTTCGAGATTTTTGTCGTCAAATCCATGATGTAATTAGAGTGACTGCATGTTATTTTAAAAGATATAGAACTGTACTAGTTTTAAGCGTTAAAAGGTAATCTGAAATGTCATAAATAAGGTTTACGAGATTGTGTCCTGATGTGTATAAGATTTTTAATGTTTTACGCCATATTGATAATCCATTACCCAAGTGCAATGACACTATGGACCAATAATTTTCTTGTACAATAATTTCAAGAGAAGGAACAATTTCAATCGTGTTAAATGCATTCATTTAATTACAATCAATACTACTTCATTTTAAAAGTAAATCAAGAACATCACAATAATTGTAACAAATATTTTAATGATGATAATAATGAACTAAATTATTTTTCTTTATTCATTTTCTAACTCCGTTTCTGTAGAATGTTATTAATCGAATGGCAATCTGCCCGATGTTATAAAAACAATATTCTTAATAATTGCGAATTGCAACTGGTGTTGTCCAAGCAAAAGTTTACACTTTGTACATTTTTAATAATGCAAGTTGGAAGCAAGAATTTTAATAACTCCATGCATGATATTGATGTCAGTACATTAAAGTCAGTTTTTTTTTTATAAAAGGAGAATAGATATGACTAATCAAAGAAGTAGAAAAAAAGTATTTGTTTGAATCTAATTTTTAATCAATATAGTTTCTTATCTTCATTTTACTTCTTATTTTTTTATATAATCATGTTTTATTAAAGATATGGTATCTATTTTCCTAATGCAGATTATATAAGTAAGTTATATTATTGGTGTAAGAGTAGATATGTATGCAAAATCACCTATTCCAAAAGTATATGAAATTAATTTAAGAGATATTTAAAAATAGTAACAGATTGGAGGTTTTAATGCGTCTATTCTTTAAAAGTTTGAAATAGCTTGTACAAATTAAATTACTGAATCAAATGTTCGGTGTGCAATTATCTTGTTATGCAGTTTTAACGAAATCACATGTTTTAGAAAATCATGAAAATATATCATGAATGTATAATGTATATAATATGTAATGATCATGGAAATATAATGTTTGGATTAGAACTTGGTTTTATGTTTAATGATCATTATAAAAGAACAATGAATCAATAACAGAGTTATCAATCTTAGATATAGGGAGCGTCCATGAATCACGCGCTCGGTTTTCAGCTAATTTTCAACCCCTCACATGACCATCAATTATATTTTTGCTGCACCCCCCCCCCCCCACATTCTCATGTGAATTTTCGCAAAATGACCCGTAACATTACAAATGATTTTTAAAGCTGTAATATCATTAAGTAAACCTAGCCTGTACATGATTAATCTCAAGTTTAATGTATGATATGATTTAAATATAGAATTTAAAAATATCACGTGAACAGGTTTGAGTCCCCTCCCACCAACACTGTCCTTACTTAGAAGATACTTCACTTATCAAAAATTGTAAAAATACGAAAAATATTCAAGCAATTACTACAAATTATTATTAGGAACTACATTTTTTCATAGGCATTGCAAGTTTATTACTTAATAAATGATAGAATTAGATAATACACTTTTTGTACAGTCCAAATAGATCTTTAAATATAGAGTTGAATGAATATCTTGAAACACGATTGCAAGACTTTTCTTGGAATCGAAGCGTTAGTGTATAAAGATGAAAGTCTTAATATTTACATTTTGCAGTTTTTTAAGATATTACAGAAGAAGAGTGTTTGCAAGTCAAGTAGAAAACGATATATTCACTAATTTCTGTCTTATCTTCTTTTGAAACCATACTTTTTCCGTTCATAAAACAGGTCAGTTTTCGATGATCCGAGATTCACAATCTTAGGACAACCATCCCTCTGAAAAAAGAGAAACCATTTTGATAAAATATCTTTAATTTACTGTTTTCTTGTGACTTGAATATTTGTTTGCAACAATAATTTGTTTATTTGTGGAGAATAGAAAAAATATACTTGCATCTTTTTCTTGTATAGTACATTCTTTACAATAGTACGCATCTGATACTCCAGGACCTCCACAGATTACACACCGTCCTTGGTACGACCCATAATTGCACTCGTCACAGATCCTGACAAGTGTACACGGCCTGACGTATGAATCGCAAATAACGCACTTTCCGTCACATTTTTCGCACAAACGTCCAATGGCTGTAAATAAGTATAGTTTTCAATTCTGAAGGTTATTTAAAAAGTTTTTTTTTTTAATATACGTGTACTTCCAAATGAAAAGGGTTATTGATATAGGGGCATGTTGTCGGGTACATTTCCGACATTTTCGGTCCAGAATGAATTCTCTGGGTGGAAAAAGAAGGCACTGGGGCAGTTTTGAAGTTGGAACTTCGAAAAATCGACTTTCGAGAAAAACGAATTCAAAGTTAGCGAGTTCCATAAGCATATGTATACTATTTTTTCTTCGAACTTAAAATGTATCCAGCTTCAGTCACTTCTGGGACATACGTATAATGTCACCAGATATAACATAAATTGAAGTATGATATGATGAATAAATCCAACAATCTGGTCTCTTTTCATTTGGACGTTCGCATATACCTATAATCAGTCCCAGGAACACATTTAATTAATTGCATTCACGGTCCAAATTTATGTTTATGGAATTATTTGCTACAGTCAGAAAGAACTTCGAATTCCTATTTTATTTCTTAAAGAGTTTCTGAAATAAATTATCGCAGTTACTTAAAACCTAAATAGTATACACGCGTCTAAATTTATGTTTAAAATGCCTATTTTGTTTACGCATGACGAGGTTATGGTCAAACGTGAAAATTGTACATTATCTTATATAAAAAAATATTTTTTTGTATATGGAATGTACCATTTAAATTCCAATGAAACTTTCAAGAATTTTTTTTTTGAAAAGGAGTTCACATAATATACTAATTCTAATTTTTAAAAATATTTTGTAATGGTCTTAGGCATCTATTTGGAGAGATGAATCAATAACAGCCGGTCAAGAGAAAAAGACCGGATGATAAAACAAGGTTATTGCACAACGAGAAAATTAAAAATAATTAAAATTATATGGAATTTTTGATTGCAAGTCGCTATTACAAATATAACAAAATTATTGGTGCCTGTTGACAAATCTGAGAGGTTAGAATATACATACCGACGCCCGGCTGTTTTCTACAAAAAATCAGATCAGGGTGATGTTTTGCCATTTTTTTAAGAGATCAATTTGATTATAAAAGCGAATTTTATGTAGAAAAGACTATTACAGCACGCATAAATGCTCTAACAAAGTAGATATGAGGCGGAGAGATTTCTCCGATTCATCCGCACGATCCGCAACATCTCACCATCTTGTCATTTCATATTTCAGTATGGCGATCCAAGATGGCCGTAAGATGGTGAATAAAAATATTATATACCTAGATCAAACATTATTTTTGTAATATTATAATCTCCCTAGATAATTAATTTACAGCATACTGTATTTGCAAATTAATTCTAAATTTTCAAGGACCATTTAATGATATATGTGATAAAATGTATAAAACAAGTCGCTTCGTGGCCCAAGAATGACGACAGAATCTGACAGTACGTGAAATGCAATTGGCGCGTACCGCGAAATTTAAAAACAGGAAATACTTAGTAAAAAGTACACTGTAAATAAACATTAAGAAAGATTAAATTCTATTCTCGATAACTTAAATATTAAATAAGGCATATGGATCCAGAAATGAATATCACAAGTATTTAAGGAGGATTCTGAAGTGTATTTCAATTTTATCACATTATCGTGCTTTTACAATCCTCAAAGATGACAATTACAAAATAAATATTAAAAATATTTACATAGTAAGAACGAGCTGAATCGCCGATTACTGAAGATAGATGGACACTTTACACGATACTTACAAGTTAAACTTACGAGGCTAGCGTACAACAAATAATACACTGTAGTGATCAAACGGTATACAAATCTGTACTGCTAATGATAAACCGAATCAAAACTAAGAAGAACGCTTAATTAAACCTTACTCATAAAGAATTTGAGCCTAGTGCTCAGCTGCGTTCAGAGTATTTTTTTGTTTACAAAATATAAGCAAACATACACACAGAAGTCAATACAAAATAAATCGACTTAGGAATGTGCAGTGTTGTGTATCAAACACTTCTTGAAATAAAATCCTTACATATTAACTTAAACCCTTAACTCCAGGTCACCGTTAACTAATATCACAGATGAAAGTAAGCATCATTTACAGGAAAAACGGGATTGACCCGTTGAATTTCGGATCAGGCTAAGCTAGGAAATAGTTCTGAGAAACTCTCGTGCCACAGATCTGTTAGTACAGAAGTTTCATTTACGCTGCAAGTTTCATCAAACGGAGAACCATGAGATTCATATCCTGTATCCGAGAAATTCGAATCTTGTTTGTTGACAGGCATGCTCGAATCAGTGTCATCGGAATGAATACTCAACGGTGACATAGAGTCGTGGGAAGCGTAAGGTGAGAGGTGATCAGTATACGAGTGCACGGGAGTTAAAGGCATTGGTTCGTCGATTTGATTCTGAATGCCCTCTGACGATATTTCTTGTACGCTCTCTTGGATCTTGATATCGTCATTGACAATTATAGTGATGCAATTGGTAGCCTCGTCGTAAGTACCATACACGGTGTCCACGTCGCTGGCTGGTTCCCGTTTTATCTTCACGTCCTGGTGACACACATCCTCGACTGGTACCAGATCAGGCGGAACTTCGCTCATGCAAGATGTGGGAACCAATGCAGGTTGCTGAACAGCGCTTATGCTTCTTGAACCTGCATTGACTTCCACGACGTTTGGTGCTTGACCCACCAGTGGAGACTCTCCGGCGGTTTCTTCCTTGACTGATACCTGAAAGAAAAAGGTGATTTAAAAAATCATATCATAATTCTATACAAAATATCATAAATCTATGTTTATTAGCATTTTTTTCTGATATGGCATATTTTATAAGCAATTATAATGTGTCTCGCTAAGGTTTCTCTGATTTATGCATAAACTAGAGTGTAAAAACGGATTCAAATAAATGCCCTCAAAGTACGCTTTCTGGACTCTTTTTAGTCTGAACATTTTTGTAATGCTTTGTAATTCATCTTTGCAATTATTAAGGAAAAAAACTAATCAGTTTAAAATAACGTAATCGAAAATACAATAATATTGTAACGAAATTCAAGATTTTATTGAGATAATCACCTGCTCATTTGGGCGAGTAGTATTTGCTTCCACTTCTGCGGTAACTTCTCGCAGAAGACTTTCGGCCAGTTCTTCGAGTCGGTCGATGTAGTCATCCCCTTGGAGTTCCCCGAAAAGTTCCTCGAGAGGAGGTAGAGCGTCAGAATCTTCAGAAGGACGACGGCACTTGGTGTCAGTATCAGAGGTTGTGCCGATTGAACTGCCCCACCCTGCGGCGGAGGGTTTAGATGAGATTCTGCTGATCCCGATGAGGGTACAGTAAAATCGACACGACCTTGACACATCGAGCAGAGCCGCTCCTTCGTCGTTTCTGAGTCCCTCTCTGTCTTTAACCTTTCGGTCTCGTCGTGGAGTGATTCATTTTCCGACCTGAGCATCGTACATTCTTGCACCAGAAGATCATTTCTTTCAGAGAGCATTCGAACGGTCTCTTCCAGATCGTCCAGTTTCGCCTTTTTCCTGTCTCGTGATGTTTGAGCTGCTACTCTGTTTTTTAACTTTCTGAAAAAATTAAACTTTAGCTTTAGTACATTGAATTGAAATTAGTTATTTTAGTCCACAGCAGTATATGGAAAACTCAGTGATTATTCGACATGCACTTTCGGTTACACGAAAATGTATGAATTGTT
>CAKNWW010043450.1:0-10707 GCA_932074435.1 Andricus kollari
AAAAAAAAATCTGCCCGCCGCGAGGTCACATTCTCATCGCGCGCGGCTTGCTTCGCTCGCAAGTTTGAGCGGGCCTAGGGCGCGCGACTGTTGGTTCTCGCGCTTCGCGCTCGATAACATATTTGTTCAAAAGCAATCATCTGTATAACCTAGTTGTTGAGCACGAAGTGTGAGTATCGCAATGAGAATGTAATCGTCAAGGCCGTAGGTGCTTTGAGAACCCTCTATAAAGTCAAGTTGAAAAAAAATGTTTAATTTCACTTTATGATTGTAGTTTATGAGGGGTTTGAATCACAGTTTTTGATTTGTGCGCTCAAACTGGGCGCATTTTCAGGGCAGCTGAGAATACAAATTAGTGCAATGTAAGGAGAAAATTTTAATGTCATCATGAAAAATAAAAATTGTACATTATTTTGCAATATCTGAATAAGCAGTGCCAGTACCAGATTTTTGACAACATAGTGTGCGAAGCACGAGATGCTTTATAAGAATCTGTTCGTTAAAGCCGAAGGAGCTTTAACAAAGGGGAATTCACAATCATCAAATTACAGTTGTTAAAGCTTTGACCTTTAATTTTTAAAGGTCTGTGCACAAATGTGTGGAAAATACAAAGACCGAGCGCGAAGCGCGAGAACCAACAGTCGCGCGCCCTAGGCGCGCTCAAACTTGCGAGCGAAGCGAGCCGCGCGCGCAGCGCGCAATGAGAATGTGCCCGCGCGGCGGGCATATTTTTTTCCAAGCCATTAACAAAATAAAGAGATTCCAGCCAACGGCTGACCGGCCTCCAACTAGTGACTGGCCAGCCCATAACTAGCGGCTGACCAGACAGTCTGGCCTTAGGCTAGACAAAAAAAAACTTTACGCTCCTGGCCAGGCCCAGGCCAGACCATCTGGCCAGCGTCAAGTCTGGTCTGGGCCGGGCCAGCGCCAGAAGATTTTTCCACACGGGCAATGGAGTTATTTTTTTGTTCCAAGCACTTTTATTTTCATTGTTAAAGAATTGTTTAAAAAATTTATCTATTAATTTAACAAAATATTACCAGATATTACACAAGATTACATGGAATTACACCAGATTACATGGAATTACACGAGATCACATTGAGTTACATAAGATGACAGGTATTACAAGGAATTGGATAGATTACATGGAATTTTTAAAGATTACAATGGATTACACAAGATTACATATAGTAATATGCAAGCTCACCATGGATTATACCAGATTACAAGATATTATATGAGATTGCCCGGGATCACACAAGACAACATTGGATTACATGGCAGAGTGTACAGCAGATCCCACCGAAATCATCTGCGATGCAAAAAATCTGCCAAGTACGTCAGTAAATCCATATGAATTTTTGAAATCAAAGTTGGCCAAGTAATTTGGAAAAAATATTTATGATACAAAGAAACTTTTTTATTTACATAAGATGACAGTTTTTGAAAAAAATGTTAAAAAGCACATTAGACATTATACATTTTATAAAAAAAGTTTCATACAGTTGTACTTGGCAGATTTTTTACATCGCAGATGTTTATGGTGAGATGTCATGTTTTTTTGAATTGGAATAAAATAAAATAAGTAGGCTTGGTTAATTTAAACTAAATTATTAAGTATGAAAAATTTAATTGTTTGAGTAATTTTTGTTGAAAATTATTTATTCCTAATTAAATTAAGTGGTATAATTTTATTATTCAACCAAATTTCGATTGGATTTATCAATTTAATTTCAAAGTGGAAACAGTAGCTAGATTCACTCAACATAACCGATAATTCATTTTCTATAAGATTTTATAGAAATATATTTTATTCTCGTGAATAAAAAAGGTATTATTGTTTGATGATTGTAAAAAAATTTAATTTTTCACCGTTGCTCACCACTGAAGGCTAATACATCCAACCGACTTACAACAAATTTTAATGAGAAGTCTGTATTAATATATTCTCAATACATATTGCAAGAATTTGCGATATATAATAAATAGTTTTTAAAATTTTACCATTTTCGTCCTCTATGAATTTTGATTTTTTATACTAAATCCGTAAAATTTTGAAAACTATTCAAGATATCAAAAATTCCTGCAAAATTGATCGAGAATCTGTTGTTACTGACTTCTCGTTAAAATTTGGTACCAATCGTTTCGATAGATTAGGATTTTGAAGTAAGCACAGGTCAAAAATGGTTTTTTGTTTTATTTTTTTTTTCAATCTCACAGTTTCTTAGATATTAACATAACATCGCGCCTAAACTTAGTTTTTATTATTTGGCCAGGCAGTCGCCAAGTTTCATTTAAATCTGTTGAGAATTACGCCGACAATCCAGAAAAGATCCAAAATACATGATTATTCCAGATAAGGATTCTCGGTAGCTTTTTTTATACTTAGCGACAATTTGCTACCGCGAATCTTGATTGCAACCGTGGCTAATCCCTGGTTTCTGAATTACGTGAAGAAGAAAAAAAAGAAAATTGTTTAATTTTGAATTAGTAGAAAACTTTAATATAACTTCCCCTTAAAATCCTCAAAGATATTTTGTTTGAATATTTTTATAGATGCAGTAAACATTTTAAAACTATCCTAATTTGTTTTGTGTTTTATTCCATATATCTTCGCTATTTGAATAAAAAAATGTTCAATATCAATGTCTTCTCTCATACAAAAGATTCTTTATGAAACTTGGGAAAAACCTTTTTTATTAAATATTTTTAATTTTACTAAAAACTCTCATAAAATTGAAAGATTTCAAAGACTGGACTAATTTGTATAGAAATGGATACTGAAAATTTTTTGACTCACAACACTTTTTATTACAAATAGCTTTACATTTTTTGAAATAAATTATTGAATTTTGTTTTCAATTGAAATTTGTATTTTTGGATGTAATTTCTTTCAGAATTAAATGTTAAAATCTAAATTAGTTAAATTTGACTATTAATTAGATTTTAAGAAATGTTCAGTCAAATTAATAGCTGACATCTTGTCTTAAAAATTAAAAAAAAATCCAAATTATAACTATAATTGTCGGTGAAGAACTAGCGCAATTTCAGTCAAATTTTAAGAACGAAAAAAAAACTTAACGAAACTATAGCTAAATTAATTTCACTGATATAACAGCTAAATAACATAACCCGAAATCTTTTGTCTAAATCAATTAGTGAAATTTTACTTTTTATCCGTTATCTTGAATTCAGTGTTTCGAAAAACCTCCCAGTATCCATTTTTCATGCAAATCGGTTTGATTTTACAGTTTCAATCTGCCATATTTGATGCGCTATTCTGCATTCTGATTTTTTGTTTTCGATCTTCAGGTTCGACATCAGCGACTCGAAAAAACGTTCAACTGCCAATTTTAATACGAATTGATTTCGTGTTTGTGATTTTGCTTCACTATTTTGAATTTTGGAATTTAAACTTCGGATTTAGAATGAGAGGCTTAAGAAAACTCCGAGTCAAATTTGGAATCTTTATTTGATTATTATTTTATTTTTTATTTATTATTTTATTCATTTCTCAATGATTTATTATTTAAGCTGCGTCTAGTCGTCCAGAGATTTCGGGACAACTAGCCAAACCTTTGAAAAATATTTAACTACTCATCCCGAAATTGGGGACGACGTGACACTTCGTATTATTTAATTTATTTGTTTTTACAATTTTCGTCAGCCAGTTTGAATTCGCCAGTTTAAATGTTTGAAATTTTAAAGTCAAATTCGAAATTAGCCACGCTGGAAAACATTTCATTAAATGAATCATCAAATTTAAATGGCTAGAATTAAATTATTGTATCAATATTGTGAAATCAATTGACAACTTGTTGCGTTAGAGGATTAAAGCAAATTCGCAAATTTTTAAAGAATACTTTTCAAGAATGCATTACTTTTGGTTAAAACATTGTATTTTTGTATTTGCGTTATTTGTTATTTCCAATGATTCATCTGAAATTTTTCCGAACGAATATAAACACTCCTTAAAATTAAAAGGGTCTTCAATTATCCCAAAATTAATTTTCCCTATAAACTCATTTTGCCCGAAAATGACTAATGTCAATATTTTTATCGGTTAGGCTCTAGAAAGAACGTGAAACGTATTTTTCCCCAACAAATCAAAATATTGGCGCGAATCATTATTTAAATAATTTTTTGATAAAATGAGTTCCAGAAAAGAATTATTTTCGGGACAATTAACACATGCAAAATAAACAACTTACGATTTTCTGTGATATTTGAGAGAAAATTTGATCGGTATTAAGGAAGAGAAAGGGTATTTAAATTAATAAATAAATAAAAAAGGTATTTATTTAAACACTTCCGGTTGCACTAAGATCGCTACAATTAACAGATCTAATTTGCGAAATGACCGATTATAGAATGATAGAAACAAGCGATTCGAAGCACTTGTTGAGCGAGACAGTTTAACTACGTATACATTAGTCAAGCCAGCTCGAACGCTGCCACGCAACTGTTTTGAAATCGCACAAAAATCCCTCATAAATGAGTATGCCGAAACAGGGGAGATCGATTGAGGTGTTGCGCGCAGGATCTATGTACATATATCCGTTTTCCTGGATGTAGATCGTACGTGGAAAAAAATGACAATAATGTAAAAGCATCTAGGACATTTAGGTCCGTCCGGGTAGTTCCCCAGCCTTTCTGAAAAGAAATAAATGCAATATTATGTTATATAGCGGAAAACCAGTCCAACATCCCTTGGCGAAATTTCTGTCAGGTGCCTAGTTTACAAGCTACATTGATTGCTTCTTGTGTAAGGACGCTATCATTGATTGCCTCCAACGGAAAGTGAACCCAGGAATATATGATGTTAACGCCAGAAGCTACGACGAAAGGCCTGTTGGAGCATTTGCCCGAATTTCCTTTGCTTTCCAAGGACATTAAAATTAAATTTATAATAAGTACAAATTAGCAGTACTATCTCAGAGAGAATTTTTAAAAGAATAAAACTAAATTTCATCAAAAAATAAAGTGCTGATATTTTTTTAGTAATATTTGAGATTTTGAGCCCCCTGCTGTATGAAATTATATAATTTTAACTATAAAGAATTGAATAATTAAATATTGTTAAGTATAACATACAAAAAAGCTTGCAAGAGTACACACAAGGACTAGATTTATATACATAAAAAGCAGCTTCCGTTTTAAATACATGTGCTAATGACATTTCGTATATTGCCTGTTGCATGTGTGATGCATTGAATATAGAATAACTCAACCACTAATGATATTATCGATTAATTCAGAGAATGAATTCGTGACAGTTGGCCAAATTACCTTTGTTTGTCAACTACCGTTCAAATATATTTGAATATCACTCATGCGAAAGTTGTAATTTAATTGTAATACAATGCAGCTTGTTTTAGGTCTAATGAGAGGAATTCAGGTGTTTTATATATTTTTTATTTCCATATATTTCATTTTCTTTCTCTTTAAAAATTTAATTTTTGGCTACGCGTAGTCGTCCCGAAAAATTGTTTGACCTGGAAAAGGATTTGGACAAGAAAATTTCCGAAATTTCGAGACAACTATAGCCAAACTTATGAAAAGTATTTGACTACTCAGTACTATAAGTTTTTATTTGTATATATGTGTCAATTTTTATGTTTTAGAGGCTTAATTGAGACTTATTATTACATTTTACGAATATTAATATAATGTAATAGTATATATTAAAGTTAAGTTACAAGAAATCAACAGTTCGACAAACGGTTTCCATGTGAAAATCGTTTCCTTGACTATACCGGAATTTGAAATTCAATTTTTGTTAAAAATAAGCCATTTTGTCAATTTGTCCTGTATGCCTAAATTTAATAGTATAAATTTAATAGTCTAAATTTAAATATTTCTTTATCAATAACTTTCCAAGTAACAACAATTTTTTTATTTCTAGGACTCATTTTGAATGACAAATTTCTGTTGACTTTTTTTGTAGTACCTAGAAAATTGAGCAATATTTACCCTCTATTTTACGCGAGCTTTAACATAACTGAATCTGCTAAACGTGAAAAAAATTTTTATGAACGTCCGGTTCACAGAAAAAATATGAATCCTAAACCTCAAATTTATTTAAAAAAATCTAGTGTCCATAAAAAAAACAATTTTAAAAATTACGAAAAGCTATTATAATTTTTTCAGTTATTTAGAGATGATTTTTAACATATTCCAAGGATGCTTTTTATTAATGCATAATATTTTTTTTAACTCTTACATTTTTTTACTTTTTTCAAATATGTAAATATTTTCTAATTATTTGTTAATTAAATGTAAAAAGATTAGATTATTAGTTATTAACAAAGTGTTATCTACTATATTTATTTTAATATCCCCTAATTATTATTTTCCTGTTTTTTATCATATTTCATGTGCACAATTATTATAATTAAAATTTAACCTTCCAACTGCTGTATTTTATCAATTAAATTGTACAGAGGAAATCATATTAATTAATTCCAGTTACTAGAATATACTATACCTGCGTTATTCCATAATTTTTATTTTCTTTATTGAAATATGGAGCGTGCCGCATTTCCTGCTGATTTTTTTGAGCTTATTAATGAACATCATAAAATATTAACATGAGAATTCTTTTTGATGTTTAACTTAAAAAGAGAATATACCTCTATATTACTTTAATTAGAAAAAATTAATCAGTATAATGAAGCTTGCTTGAGATTGTTGGAAAGAGATAAAAAGTTCAGAGCGTATTCTGAAAATTATTTAACCTCTAGTCTAGTTGCTCATGTACATTACAACTTTGTTTCAAAGACTTAAGTATGCAAAGCTAGAAGAAAAAGAAGATAATAACGATACTCTGTTTTCAGTTCAAAATTAAAATCCATGGTAAATATATTCTCTCAAAAAGTTCAGCTTGCGTAACAGAATTGTATAAAAAGACTTCAAACAAGGAATGCAATTCTGTTGCAAAAGTTAAACTTTTTGAGTTTTTTTTACCTAATTTTTGGAAACATCCTTCCTTTGTTTTAAGGCTTTTTGTACAATTCTGATAGCCCAGTTAACTTTCCTTGAATTTACGTTTTTTTTTCTAAATTTAATAAGCTGTCGTTCTTCTATAAAGTTTGAGTTCATGTACAACTGTATACTCGTACAAATTAATTTTATATTTTCGTCAATGAAATATTGCTTTGATGCATCAAACGGCACATTCACCCTTGATAAACTGCATATATGTATTAGTATTTCGAAAGCATATGCTATTGTTCCTGATTTTATTAATTTAAAAAATTTATTATTCTACTTTTAGACCCTACCTCCTCACTTGTTTTACAGCAGTAAACCTATTCCTTTTTTAAAATTGTTTCCTTTAACCGTTTTTTCCAGATTTAAAGCTAATTTAACAGATTTGAAGGAATTTAAAGAGATTTTAAATATTTCAAGGAATTTCAAAGAATTTTGTAGGATTTCCAAAGATTTGAATCTCAATTTTAAGAGATGTATAGAAAACTTTGGGAAATAAATTAATTTTTTTTATGTATTTCAAAGAATTTCACAAGTTTTAAAGGATTTTATTGAATCTCCAAAGGTTTTAAAGATTTCTAGGGGTTTGAACGGTTTTCTTTAAGTAAATTTAATAAATAAGTTTGATTTAATTTATATTGAAGTAATTTCAAATAATTTCTACATATTTTAATGGTTTCTTACGATTTTTAAAGATTTCAATGGATTTTAAGGGATCTCAACAAATTTCTGGAGAACTTTAGAGAGTAAAATAAATTTTATTTCCAGGGATTATATCGATCAGTGCATCACTGAGAAAAAAGTACTGTTGAATAACTACTGTGCTACTGAGGTCCAGCATTATTGATACAATATGTATTTGACAGAGATTATGAGAAGTTTTAAATTAACTTATGAAAAACATGTATTTCACATTTGAATTAATCTTTTCCTTCCTTTTGATAGCATCAGGCCTGAGATTAGTGGATAGGCTCTGAGTTATAATGGCCCGGGGAGGGAGGATTCTTTAAATAATATCATATGTATAAAAACCGTTTTATTTTCTCAACGGAAGTTAATGTATTGCTTATAATTATTATTACTATCGTCTTATTATTAATATTATTTTTAAAAAACTCTGAAAAACAAATTATGTAATACGAAAAACTGAGATCGGCGAAAGGAATTAAAGCGATTTTCATATAAAACTGCAAACTGTCTTACGACAAAATATTATAGGAAAATCAGTATAGGCCTATGATGATTTTGATTTGAAGAAATAGGTTATACTATGAAATTCTTTTAAATTATGTAAATCTCTTGAAATTCCTTGGAATCTTTTAAAATAACTTAAAATCTTTTAAATCCTTTGAAGGTTTTTAAATTTCTTCAAAGGATTAGATATTCGTTAAAATAAATATGAAGGAATTTAAAAACCTTTAGACGTGTTGAAAGATTTTAAGTTATTTCAAAGGATTCCAGAGAATTTCAAGAGATTTTCAAAATTTAAAAGAATTGCATAAGATTTAAGGAATTTGATATAGGACTTCTAAGTATTTCAAAGATTTCTACTTATTTCGTTATATTCAGGTGCCCCAGACTGTAATGCATTTTAACGTGATAAAGTTTCGTATAGATAGTTTATAGTTCTGCATTACTGAGGGCCCTGCAATATGACACAAAAGAAAAAATCCTGTGTCACTGATGTCGGTAGGTGAAATCTAGTCGCGGGACATCTAACCGCTGGAACATCTAGTCGTCAGACGTAGTCCCCAGCATTGCAGTCACAGAAACTTTATGTTATAAATCATAAGAAAATAAACATAAGAGATTAAAAACATTTAACACCATTCTATATATTTATATACACACAATTTATAATAAAATTTTTCGGAAATTGTGTTCATAGTAGTTTCAAAGCAATATCTTATGAATAGAAATTTTAGCTGATACAAAGGTAAAGACTCTTATTTTGTGTCCGATTGAAAAAAAAATTGGCTTCGGTAAAGTCATTATCGAAACTTTTAATTTGAAGCGATGTCAATTTTTAATTTTTAATCTTGAAAACTGCATTTTAAAATTTTCTACATTTAAAATGTACGCTTAAAAATGAGAGCGTTATGGATAGTTATTTTTTTAGATCGATTTTGTTAAAATAAGGAAATATTGATTAATAAGCGATCTGATGTAAGAGATTCGAAAAAAAATGAAATTCTCTCCATCTTTCATATGAAAAGGAGCAAGTGATTTTAATTGCTAGAATAATTTCATACTGGCTTTCATAAAAAATAAACTCTCAATATTCACTAACTGCCTCATTAATTCCATAAAATAATAAAATGTTACGACAGATAGGAAAAACATTGTTTAAACAAGTGAAAATTGCTTAAATTATTGCTACATATCTTTAAAACATATAATTCTTGATATTCGTTGTGTCATTAATTTAAGAAAATACTGATTTTTCACGATTTATGCGGTACGGCGGTTGTAGGAAGAAAATCTGGTGATGCATGGTGGAATGATGAAATTGAGGCAGCCCAAAAAAAAAAAGAAAGAAGCGTTCAAGAGAACGTTGAACGTCACAGGTCTTAGCGTTGAGGAGAGAAATAGAGTTGAAAATGATTACAGACACAAAAAGAGGAAAGTTAAACGACTAGTCAAGGAAAGAAAAGAAAAAATCAGAACAGAAGAAGAGAAGAAAATACAAAACAGAACTGCGACATAGAACATAATGCATTAGAAAACCCAATTGAAAAAGTCTGTGTCACTGAGGTTAGAGATATAATTAAGAACTTGAAAAACGGTAAGGCTGCTGGTGTAGACAGTATTAGCGCTGAAATGCTTACATACGGTGGCGAGTACATACCTCACAGGGTGTGCGACTTAATAAATTTATGCATCGAGACGGGAAAAGTCTCAGACGATTGGAGAAAAGCGATTATCGTACCAATATACAAAAGAAAGGGAGATAAAAGCAATTGGAACAACTACAAATGCATCAGCTTATTAAGTATCGTAAGTAAAATATACTCAAAAATACTTATTCGTAGGGTAATGAAAATTACAGAAGAAAAGATATGGGAAGTCCAAAGTGGATTTATGGCAGTAAGATCATGTACAGATGAAATATTTAGCTTGAGACAGATCGGAGAAAAAAGCTTGAGAGTAGGAAAGAAAGTTTTCTGTGCTTTTGTTGACCTAGAAAAAACATTTGACAAGGTAAATAGAAGTAAACTTTGGGATGTCCTTAAAGAGTACGGAGTCCATTGATGGCTCCTACAAGCAATACAAACAATATATGCAGGCAGCAAAGTGAGTGTAAGAGTGAATGGGAAACTGAGTGACTGGTTCGATATTATGCAAGGCGTGAAACAAGGATGCGTTATGTCCTCATGACTATTTATCATATTTATGGATAAGTGTCTAAGAATGGCTCTCTTCGACGAAGAAGGTGTAGATCTCGAAACAGTGAAGGTATACGTGCGATAGCTTTCGCATATGACAAGATTCTTATGGCAGAATCAATCGAGGACTTGCAAAGAATATTGAATAAACTTAATACAAGCATGAAGAACATGGACCTCAAAATTAACGTATATAAAACAAAGGTAATGGTGTTTGAAGGAAAAAGTGAGAAAACAATGTGCAGCATTGTCCTAAATGATAAGAGATTAGAACAAGTTGACAAGTACGTATATCTGGGTAGCCTATTCACTAGCGACGGAAAAAAAA